>PVKB01000217.1:63223-172483 GCA_004027205.1 Ctenodactylus gundi | reverse complement strand
AGCACTAAAACTCAGTAACTGTCTCATGACTAAATCCCACAAAACTGATCAGAGTTTTAAAAGACAGTAAATGAGCAAAAATTTATATAGAAAATAAGAAGGGGAAAAAGGCAAGGATGAAGAAAACAGATTTCTGTGTTATTAAAACATATAATAAATGATTATAGCTAAATCAAAGTGGCTGTGTTCCAAGAATAGACAGATTTCAATGAGACACAACAAAGAGCCCAAAAATAGATGCCAAACCTTATCAGAATTGGATACAGGCATAAAGGAAAGGATGAAAATCACAGGAAATCAGATAATTCAATAAATAAAGTCAGGACAATTGGTGGCAGTCTAGAGTAAAAGTAGGTTGGATCTGCCCCTCATATTTTATAGCAAAATAAATTCCAGACTGAACAAAGCTTTAAATATAAAAGTGAGAACATAAAAAAGTAAAAGAAGACATTTCTAAAATATTCTTGAAGTAGGGAAGACCTAACTATGACAGGAAACCCAGACACCATGAAGGAAGAAAAACCTTGGTAAATTCACCTACATAAAAATGAAAATGTCTGCATGTCAACAAAAGTCCTGACAAACAAAGTCAATAAGATAGCTCTAAACCAAGAAAAGAAAAATATTTGCCATTCACATCTCAAAGGGAGGAACCCATAATACATAAATTGACAGAAACAGAGTGAAAAGCACACCACACAAAAAAGGACAAAATGACAATCTTCCCTGCTGAGAATCTGAAGAGGAACCCACCAGGGAAACATGAGGTCTCCCTGAGGACAAACCAGTGGTCATGCAGAAGCTGCCCACGTGACTCAGACCTACTCCCTTTTCTCACAATGTCTCTCCTTTCTATGATGTTCCAGTCTCGGCCATTTCCTTCACCTCCAGATCAAAGAACCAGAGGAAACCCGCAGGAGGAGCCTCCTTACTTTCTAGTATCTAATGGAGAACTTCATTCATTCCTTCTAGAACCATCCAGTTGATGCCTTGGATTGAGTCAGGTCCTGCAGTGATGTGCTCTCCCACCTGCAGCAAGCTCCACACAACTCTCTTTACTAAACTACGAAGGACGTCCGCTGGCCTTCGGTGGCTGGGCACAACACGGACGCAGCAAGTGATTAGCTACTGTTGGGACCAGACGGCAAGGGCTGAAGGTGGAGGGTGTTGAGTGAAAAGTGGTTCCTTCCGAGACTGACACCACATCCCTGGGTGATGCTCAGACGCTCAGTGAGGAGGAAGGAAGGACGACATGGCCTGCTGGAACGTCAGACTATAAGCCCCTTCTCTATGCAACTCAGTCTCACCCTAGCAACAGAGGCCTCCCATCCATCCTGCACACACTGACCTAGTCTCCTCAGAAGGCGCTGTGCTAAAGACCTACAGGGTAAGTCCACAGAACTGAAGAACTCTCACAGGAAGTAGTGCTGAATTTGGCAGCTTCCTTAGGAAGTGATGTTTGAGCTAGGAGGGGCAGGTGGGCAGGACACACAGGGCAGACATGTTTGTACATACTGCAGGGGTTGAGTTCGTGGGTTACAGTTCCAACACAGGTTAAACATGTCTCAGGTTCTAGGTTGAAAGGATCATACCCAAGGGGTAGAGTAGGGCAGGGCAGACTGACCTAATAAGGAATCTGGGTGGTTTTTTTGTTTTGTTTTGTTGTCTTTGTGAGGGAGAGGAGTTAGTTTATTTTGTTTGTGTTTGCTGTTTTTGTTTTGTAATGTTAAGAGTCCAGTGTGAAACAAAGGACAAAGAAGATGAGAATTCCTTTGCAACACCTTTATGTTGAGGGGTAGGTGGTTATCTCTGAAAGGATATCAACACACACACACACACACACACACACAGAGTGAATTGTTCAACAATTTTTATCCTAACACAGGAGCGGGATGCTGGCCTTATCCCCTATTGGAGGTGGTTTGGAACTTATAATCTAATTTGTTACAACACTAAAAGGTAGAGGTTTAGGGCCCCCACGGAAAAAGTTTACCACTGGTAAAATTTCTGCAGGCTACTAGGTAATCTGATCAAAGGGGTAGGCACCAATCAGTCTCTTGCCATGGTCCTAAACAACTGATTTTTCAATTTTTCCCCTCCCCATGTGACCCATAGTAACCTTCATAAATAAATGGCCTCTTAAGAACCAGCTCCACTGGCCCTTCCCAGAGAAATGGTCCCATCAGGCAAAAGTCAACTTACACTTTACTTCTTTAGTGTTACACTGTAGCTTCATATTTACCAAGGAAAATTTAGCCCTCAAAGATCACCCCACAAATCTAACTCTTCTTTGTCTAAAAGGAAGAATAAGTTGGACATGTGGGGGAGGGGTAACAAAAATGGACTTTCTACAATGTCAGGTTTATATATGATAGAGAAGACCTAATTTCTCACAGTAATACAAGTCTTGAGCAACGACTAAGGACTTTTCCACAAGACAGATCATGGGGGTGGAAGAACTACTGGCATAAACAAGATTTGAGGTTTAAAAAGATCACTCCAATTACCCAGCAGAAACCCAATTAAAGGGGCTTAACAGAGGAAGCAGGAAAGGGTAGGATGCAGCTGCATTATTCCAGGGGGAGAAGGGGAGACCAGGAGGCCTGGTCCTCGGGCCAGGGCCAGTGGCTGGAGATGAGAAGCAGACAGGCTGAGACCTTCTCTGCAGTGGGGACGACGCAAGGCAGGGCTTTGCAGGAATGGAGGCCAAAAGAAAAATGACAGAAATAGTTGGTTCCCAGATTTCTGGCTTCAGTAGCCGGGCATAAGGTGGTATCATCCTTTGGGATCATGGAATAAGGAAAAGAGATTGCAGCTCCAGGAGCCCTGTCTGTGCCTCAGTTTCCCTATGTCAAGAGAGGAGCTAGACAACTGCAGTGGTTTCAGATCTGTTTCCCCAGCTGGATCTGTACTCCAAGCTCATTCACACTGCACCCTAGCATCTGAACCCTTAGCCCATGTGGCTGCCCCTCAACTCCAAGCATCCAAGTTGGACGTAACAAGCTCCCCCAACTTCTCTGCCTCACTCTGCTGTGTGACAAACTGTCCTTCCCCTCTCTGCATCATCCCCTTACCTGACCTCAGAGCAGCTCCTCAGGCTTGCCCTACTGGCCATTCCAGAAAGCATGCTAAGTCCCCAACTGAGCTCTTCCCTGCTGGAGAGCTCCCCCTCCCAGCAGCTCTGCCTGAGTGAGTTCATGCTGGCCACATGCTGTCCTTGCCTTCAGCCCTTGTAAATCCACATGGCAACTCTGACACCACAATAGGTCTGCACACAACAGAGAAGTTGGCTCCTACGACGTGCATTTAAAATTACCCATGAAATGGCGTGGGTATATATAAAGAAAATGAAGCCAGGCACCTCAGCCCACACAGGATGCAAACATGCGCCCTGGAGAAATCTATGTTGTATCTTAAATAGAGGCCTGAGATATGAGCACCGCCAAATAATAGAAATTAGTGCTCAGAACAACCATGACATCACCCAGCCCAAGCCCTGGCAAACAAAGCCTGCTTCCTCCAAAGCCTGCTTGCCTTTTTGTCTTGATCAGGTTAAAATATCCCCAGGAACAGAGCTGCCCCAGCCTCACAGTTGGAGAAAAGAGCTTCATCATTATTTGCTTATTTAGCATTGACTCATTTCCCCCACTACATCCCCCCAAAAGAGACAGAAAACAGCTTACACCTGCTGCCATTTTTATAATACACATGGCAGGTAAATTAAGGAAAGGTTAGAGAAAAAATATATAAAAGGAAAATAGTCAGGATTCTGTGTCTCACATACAGAAAATATGTACTATACGGTTCTAAGGAGGAATTGGAAGTTAGAATTGAAATTGGATGCTGAGTTTCCTGAAAAACCCAGTAAAAAGAAAGACATAATCAGTTACAATATTCTCAGGATCCTACAAGTAAAGCCAACCATTATTCTCTGATATTGAGAATAATGTCTTCCGGGGGATTCCCATATAGCTCATGCTTGGGATAACGGGGGCTTGTGCTGAATGCTGTCCTATGACAGAGGAGGCAGAGAAGCTTGTTTGGCCCTAAATGACTCCAGACTTTCATTCTACCTATTCCCACTCCCTTGCTCCACCTTCTACCTAATGGTCCTCTGAAAATTTGCCTGCACCACTTTCATATATACTCAGCTGCATGATCATTTTAAGGCAACTTACTTTTGGCACAAAAAATAATTTTACCTATTAAAGAAATTTTACATCTTGACTGTAATAGGGACGTCAGCATCCATTTTCAGAAGGGCTTAGTGGCCAAAAAATAAATACAATGGACACAAGTCAATATAATTAATACATTCTGGCAAGATGCTGTGCCCTTCCAGCGCTCTGCACTTGGGGATGTTCTCTATTAGAAAAGGGAAATCAGCCAGTGTTCAACAACAAAGGTACACCACCCACAAACAAAGTTTTTCCTCAATATGTACAACTGGAAGTCTGAGACAGAATGTAACGGGGAATAGCCATCTGACCACAGCGTCCATGAAGTTCAAAGCCCTGTCTGAGTTGCATCTAACAGTGTTACTCAGGGGCATCGCCCCACCAGTGCCCATCTGGAAGGTATTTGCTGCCAGGGTGAGCCAGGTAGGTATCTATCCCAGGTACGAGAAACATTCCTTCTTCTCTTAGGAAGATAATATTTCTCTCAGCATTAATGAAAGTATCTATTTGCAGCAGATCAGAAATCTTAAAATTGGCTTATGCCATAAAAAGTGTGAAAAGCACTACTCTAAAATCATTTCCGAGAAGTTTGTAGGCCACAGCCAATACTCAGAAACAGCAATCTTACCATCAGCTTCAGTAAATTTTAGGAATAGTAATAGATCTGCCGCATTCATCAGACATTACAAAAGGGGTTCTCATCCTGGCAAACACTTCCTGAATCCTAGCTTTCCTCTTGTCAACCCACTAGAATCTCCTTGAGTTCTGCTCTAGTCCATATTTTAAAATCAATTAAAAAACCACATCACCTTATCAGCATCACTGTCCTCAACACTACCAAAACTGTAACTATGATCCTATGAGCATCACTATCACCACCTCCATCATCACCATCACCACCGTCACCACCATGAGCACCACTACCACCGCCTCTACCATCACCACCATTCTCACCACGATAAGCACCATCACTACCACCATCATCCATCACCACCACTATCATCACCTTCACCATTATGACTATGACAGCAGCTCACATTTACACAGAAATCACCATGGGCCAGATACTGGCACCATTTCAGGACTTCAAATGTAACTGACCCATTCAATTCTCTCTACAGTCCTAAAGAACAGTACTATCATTTATTTCAGTTTTACAGATGAAGAGCCTGAGGTAATAAGAACTAAAATAAAGTTGGCCAAGGTCATTTGGCTGATAAACAGTAGGGCCAAGTCCACATCTGGGCTCTAGGTCCATGCATTTGACCAGTCTTCTCAGCTACCGCTCAGCCTTATTCAAGAATGAAACATGATGCTGTTCTCTGTGGACCAGACACCTTGGAGAGTGTATTTATAAAACAGTATAAGACAGTATTTCTGCCCTTGATGTTGGTACCTTATAGATTCAGAAGAAAATTACCCAGGAAGTTAGACATAGAATGCAGAACACATACTATGCCACCTGAGTGCCACTGCCTCACCTGTCACAGTTCAAGGACTGTATATGCATGCTTCATTCCTTCTTTCTTGATCCGACCCATAGTTACTGAAGGCCTGCTGGTCTACGCAGGGGTAACATGGAACTGGGAACATGGGCAAGGTAGCCACTCTTGTGTCAGGCAAATTCTAGTGTAGGTGGGGGAAACACAACATACTGGCAAACAAAGGCATGACAGTTTATGACAGAGACTGTGAGGTGGGAAAGTCACTTTAAATAGGATGCCCAGGGAGGGCTTCTCTCAGAAGATGACACTTAGTCTCTGATCCAGAAAATAATGGCCTACCAAGTAACAAGCCAGAGACAAGTGCTCTGAGAGAGAGGTAGAGCAAGTGCAACGGCCCTGAGATAAGAAAGTTTGGCAAGTTCAAGGAACACGAGAAAAGTCCGGAGTCCTACCGCAAGCATTAGGGGAAGAGCTTCCACAGCAGTACCGTGGAAGTCTTTTCTTAGCATTCAGCCATCTTGACTTCCTAATCTTTAGGGATAGGGACTTCATCGCCACCATTTTATAGCAGAATAAAGCAAAGAACAAAGTCATGAAGCAAGTGTGCGGTGGATCTGCGCCTCAGAGTCAGATGGTCTGGGGCCCCTAACTCCATGTTAGAACCTCCAGGCTACATGGCCACTGCTCCTAGGAATGGAAAACGAGGCCAGGAAGGGAGGCACATCTCAGAGCCATGTCTAGTAGTGTAAGGCTTATGTGAAGGACGAAGGGAAAAGGGAAAGAAGAAGGTCTGTCAAGCACACAGAGCCTCTCCCAGCTGCTGGACAAAAGGGGGCTAAAGTAAGGCCAGGGCAACAAGGGCAGCCTATCAGGGGGCTGGCCCGGGGGCCCAGGATCTATACAAGAGTAGCTGGGAGCGGGTCACAGTAAGCTAGGGGACAGAGGTGAAGGGAAGGAATCAAGATTCATAAAGCAAGGAACTCAACAGTCGGGACTTGTGGGGCTAGAGAGAAGGCATGCCTAGCAGAGGGACTGCATAAGGAAAGCAGTGGGCCATGGACCATAGGGCCAAGGCAAGCTTGGTACCTACAAGTGCACAGTGGACCTTCCATGCCCATACTTCTGCTTGCCTACCCTTTCTTTTATCCAGGGCTTTCAGGCTTTTTCATCCAGAGCATCCTACAAATGCCTGCACAGTGCTAGCCACGATGGTCCAGCAAGGTGACAAATCCTATTCTGAGAGGCTCTTAGCCATGGCAGGTGCCAGAAGCTTCAGAACCTTACAGGGGTGATCAAGCCAAAGTTCAAAAGTAAAGTAAGAACAACTGCTGAGATCCAAAATCCCTTGCAATATTGAAAGAGGCCCAGTTCTGTTTGCACACTTTTCGTGACAGCAAACTCCCCACCTTAGCAGTAGCCATGGAGTGGACAACAGATAACAGAGGTAATTTCCATCTCTAGATACAAGATGCAGAGGCCACCTACGCTGTCCCCAGACCACTCACAGAAAAAAGATTCCGAGAGTACTCTTCAAGACAAAGGCAAAACCCTAGATGGACACCATGAAACCAAAACTGATAATGACACACCCAGACACGTGCACACCCAGCTCCCTGCTGCCACATTCTGCAGCAACAAAGAATGGCCAAATCTGGCTCAGCTCACCTAGCACTTGAGGAAAGTCTGCAACCTGAGACCAGTGAGATTAAGGTAAACAAACAGGAACAAGCAACACCCTCATTGACAGAGATCATTCAGGAAGCAAGTTACTAAATTTTTAAAAAATTACTAACTCTAATGGAAACTGTCAAAGAGGAAGCACATGCTCAATGAGCGTCACAGCCTACCTGCCTACATCCTTCCCAGCTTGTCCCAGTGCCATACTCAGAAACTATGAGGGACAAATTCACCCTTCCCTTGTCACCAAATCTATTCTAGAATAAGCAACCATTCTTCCTCTTGCAATTTCCAGCTTGCCAATGCCCTCCGGGAGACACTGGGTTGTAAAGGGAACTCAGTGTCCAGTAGAGGGTCCAGCTGGACCACAGGCTACCTTCTTATACCCAGTCTACCAATCAGCTGCTCCACTCAGAGTCTCCCCAAAAGCCAGGCATAGGGGAGAATGTTGTAAGATGGCTTAGAGAATTCTTGGCTCCAGCACAAAGTAACAGAAATTAATTTCTCTTCAATTTCCTCTAATCATCCAAGAACAGCAAAAGGACAATGCTAGTCTGGTCCTACCATGACTATGATATCCCTGATACCTGCTGACATCAGGGTTGGCCTAGTTTGAACATCAGCCTTCTGCCTTGGGACCACTGGAGGGATGCTTAGATGTCTAGTTTGAGCTAAATGTTGTTTTATATCCACTGTTTTATCAGACAAGAATTTCTACTTTTCTATTTAAAGTTGCAAGAATTTCTTTTTTTTTTTTTTTGGTATTGAGAACTGAACCTGAGCTACATCTCCACAACTTTAGCAATTCTATTTTTTTTTTTTTTTTTTGAGATGGGGTTTTGCTAATTGTCCAAGTTGGGTTCAAACTTGTGTAATCCTCTGACCTCAGCCTCCCAAGAAGCTAAGATTACAATGTGTGCCAACATGCCTGGCAAGACTTCCTCTAAAATAAAGCTTTTACGTTTTAAAAAATGACTTAGATCAAAAGAAAATATTCAGCAAATTGGACTCCAGGCAGAAAAAAAATGGGTAAGTCTGTAAAAGGGCACACTAGTTTACATGCGGTTTATGCACAATTGAGACCTCCCGAAGGATTGCTTCAGTCCAGACCTCTCTCCAACTTCAGATTTGGGCAGCCAATTACCAATTTGTCATTTCCACATGGATGTCTCACAGATATCTGAAATGTAACATAGTCAAAATTAAGCTATTCCGCCCACAGCCTCCACATCTATGTGGCAGCATCCCTAGCCTGCTCTTTCAGTGAGGCTGAATGGACTCCCTAAGTCATTTGACAAACCAGGACTCTAAACTTCAAGCCCTCTATTGGCTCCCCATTGCACTTAAAGCAAAACCCCAAGTCCCACCTGTGGGCCCCACTTCATGATCTCCATAGTCACCCCCTCCACAGTGACTTCATGCAACACCACGAGTATATGCTCCTTGCTGTTTCTGGAACGCACCAGGCAGATTCTGAACTGGGGTCTGCACCGGCAGTGGCCCTGAGCTTCTTCCTACGAGTACCCACACGGCTTGTTTCCTCACCACCTTCCACTCTTAACACAAATGTCACCTCCTTATTGACGCCTACTCTGACATTCTATTTAATACTCAATTGCCTACCGCCCACCACACTACACTGGTTAACTCTCCTTATCCTGCCCTACTTTTGCTGTTCATTTCCCATAATGCTTGTCAGGAACACGCAGGGAGGTTAAGTATAATCTATTGTCCATCTTCCTTCGCAGAATACAAGCCCAGGGGTTGGCAATCAGGACAGCTTTGCTCACTGCTGCCAGTAGCCAGCAGAGTGCACACACCCTTGAAGGGTGGGGCACAAATATGTGGGTCCAGTCAAATTAAGAGGCCCATTTTTTTTTAAATCAAGTGCACCCATCTCGGGGCTGAACTATGAGCTTTATAAAGTACTTGAAGCTTATCAACATTAAAATTCTCCTCTGGGCTCATTGGCATAATCTCTATTGGCACTTGAGCATGCTGGCCACATTGTTAAGATTTCCATGGCTCCTTATCACACACCCCGTTGATGAACCTGCCGTATTACGGTAAATGTTGAGTCTCAGAGCCTGGGATGGAGTCCTGTGACACTCCTGGGGTGGTCACTACTGCTGTAGTTACTACAGTATTTTACCGATTATTTGAACACTAAGAAATTTTTTTAAATACAATAAAATGATCACTCACACACATGGTACCTAGCCTCCAAGATTGTTAACACACTTCTGCATCTTATGGGTGAGTGTGCATGTATACATGTGTGTGCACGCATATGAAATCTAGCAAACCAGGGGAAATCGGGGATGGGGGGTAAACTTTCCTTGCAACAAGCCAAAGAATGCACCTTGTAGTCATGCAGACTTTTGGTTTCTGCCTCAACTACCAAACTCCGATGAAAAGGAAGAGAATGGGTGTGGTTCTATTCCAGTAACACTTTCCTTACAAGCCAGGGTGCAGCCTACAAAACCTGGGAAAATGACAATGTGAATTAATTTTTCTTTGAGCAGGTCCAAAAACATCCCCTAGAAAGATCTCTATGAAGTGGCCAGGAGGTAGCAATAGGTAGGGAAACAGGAAGGACAAGAAAAAAGAAAACATACAGAGGAAGGCGTGGAAAAAGAAGAGAAGGAAAAGGAGAAAAGAAGAAAAAAAGGAAGAAAAAAACAGGGAGAGTTGGAGCAAGGAGAAAAGAAATACTGTGGTTGGGTCTGGAATGTCCCCAAAAGTCTGACATACCTGGATGTTATGGATTAACTTTGGAGTATATGCTGTTAGGAGATTGGGGCCTAGGAGAGCGGGGGATTAGATGGTAGGCATGTGACAGATTGTAGACTATAGGTGTGTGGCTTGGACTACAGGCGTGTGGTGGGAGTTTAAACCTGGAAGGGGTAGAACACTGAGGCTTGACCCAGAAGAGGTGGATCACTGGGATGAGACCTGGAAGAATATATGCTGCTTCCTGCCTATCTTCTAGACTTGAATGACTTGACTTGACATGGCTTCCTGTTTGCAGTGCTCTGAGGATCAGCCTCCACCTCTGCCTCCACCATGTGCTTCTACTATTGCCCAGGGACTGACTGTGACCCTCTGAAACTGTGAGCTAAAATAAACTTTTCCTCTCCTCATCTGCAGATGTTGGGTATTCCCTCACAGCAACAAAAATGTAACTAAGACAGGAAGGAAACAGGATTTCTTTGAACCTGTGTTTGTGTGCGTGTGCATGTGTGCCCACATATGTGCTGATACACCCAAAACAACTTAACTGTGATCTGGTTTTTCCTCTATTATGTACAACTAAATGATGAGAAAAACTCTGTCCTATGCTCTATGTTCCCCTCCCCTGTCCCTGTGTTGCTGAAACTGGAACCCAGAGCCTTACATATTGGAGATAACTTCTCTATCACCGACATACACCCCAGCCTTGAGGCCTATTATTATGTTCAACACAGCCATATACTATTAAAAGTACTAAATAATGTAAACTCCAAAGCTCCCGCAATTGGGGGTATTTTGCTGCAGGAACTCCATATGCTCATACCATCTTCAATCACATCCTGCATGTCCCATGAGAGTCTCAAAGCCACTCGTCTATGTCATGACACTTGACCCCTACATAGCTGGTCCTTTATCCTACTTGAACAACATCATCACATCCATCAGGAATCATTCCGTCATCATCCCCTTCCAATTTCTTACCACTATTTTTTGTTTTGATTTCAATTTCCCTCCCAACCAAGTTCGTTTTTAACTATATAGACAGGATGCACAACCAAACAGAAACTTCCTCTTCTGCCATCTATGTCTGAAATTGGCTGTCAAGACCAGAAGTCTCCACGCTTGGGCTGCAGACTGGGTCCACAGCCTTGGAAAAATCAGGCTGAGACAGAACTGCAGGAATTAGGAGGTGAGCTCCCTCGAAGCTCTACCTCCTCAGTGCTCTCCTGTTCGGTTCTAATGCCACTACTCATTGACAGGAGGGTCCCCTCCTGCTGCTACTGGCCATTTCAAAGCAATCCTCCAACAACCCACTGCATAGCAAGTATCCCCCCTAGCCAACGCTATCCTTGGGAGAAAGGTTTTCAACTAAACCAGTCCCTGGTGGCAAAAAGGTCAAGGAACACCACTGGATTGAGTAATCAACTACCACCTAAATACTTGCTGACACTTCTGTAGGAAGTAGGTCCATGCTACAGGGTATACTCCCTAGACTAGCATCTGACTTGCCTGGGGAACTACTGGGGAAGTACATTCCCTCGTTCTCAGCCACAGACCCTCAGCTTCAGAAACTCCAGGGCAGAGCTGCTTCTGAAACATTAGAATGAGAAGCACTGCTCCTTGTCCTCTAGTCCAACAGCAAGACCAACAGTCCCTACCCTAGAGGTACTAGCTACTAGTAAATTAAGTATAGGCTTTATGTGGTATCTTTTAAAGATAATAATATAATTTCCCCCTGAATAATGATGTAATATGTTCAGGCAAGGACTATTTCTGTCCCACAAGACACATATTACAGAGCACAGTAACCTCTGCACACAGATGAGATTCAGCTGTGACATGTCAAATGATGTCAAGATGCATGAAAGGAGAGCGCTAAAAATAGCACCACAGGGCTCAGCATCAGGAGCTCCAGATCATCCAATTCAGAAGCAAAGAAGAACTGCCTCCAGCCATTCCCAGGGCCTCTATCCACTCACACACCAGGTGTCTTCATGCCCACAACTCCACAGTGGCAGAGCACATGCCTCCAGAGGAGGCCAAAGTGAGCAGGTTGCTCCTGAGAATGCTATTTTGGTCTTTAAAAATAGAATGTTCTGAACATACACAACATGAACAGGTTACCCCACAAGCAAAACTATTGCATTGTATAATGACGTGTTTAATCTCCAGGCTGATGGTGTAAAGAAGAGGCTCAGGGCTCAACTTCTTGGAAATCTGAGTTCATTATTTTAAAAATACAGAAAGTAATCCAGTCTGTGTACCCAGAGAATCCCAAACTGCCAATCTATGCATGGGAAGGAAAACAAAATATGTAAAGAAATAGTGCATTTCATAAGGACTTCTTATTTTAGCTCGTGGGTACAAGGTGTGAAGTAAAGCAACAGTGCCATTTCCTGGGAACGTTTACTTCTACCGAGAGTCCCACCTTGGCGACAACTGAACAGTGGCTCCTAGACAATGTCTCCTTGATTCTCTCCTCAGGTTCATCAATACAGCTGGAAGTATTTTTGAATGAACCCCAACCATATTCTTTCCATTCGTGAGTTGTTATTTTTAGATCTGTACTTGCAAAAATCATTACACATTTGTAAATTCCGTAATTCAACCCCAAAGAACAATATGCAAAACAACATGCAACAAAAGGACGGTTAAATCACCCCTTTTACTGTCTGCTAAGAAGGATGGCACGCTAAGGAAAAGAGTTCAGAAAGCAGACCTCAACCATCTCCCAAGTCACCACTTCCCAGTGGCTTCAAAACTCCTCGCAGCCTAGAACCCAGCAGGCAACTTCAAAAGCAAGAATTTAACGCTACCGTTTCCACCTCAGTCTTCATTTCTCCAACTCCTTTTATGGCCCCAATCACAGACATCCAACCTTAGTTCCAGGCCATTTCTCAAAACTGAAAATCCACAAACTATACTAAATATGAATCAAACAAAAGCAAAATGCAACTGCCCTCCCGAGCCAGAATCCTGTTGTAGGAATTCCTACAGAACAATGACTCCTGAGATTGGAATATTTATTGCCAAAACCTCCATTGCAGAGAGCTTCTCTAGGCTGAATTATCACAAAACCTGGTTTAAGTGTAGGACACCATGCAGTCCAAATGCACATCAGTGACGATCTATTCTTTCCTGGAAATTATCTCACAATCTGGACATGAAAAGGTAACCAGGTGGACGTTTTATTTTTAGACCACAAGTAATAGGTTAAAATGTCATTCACAAGGAAACAAAAGACCACAGAAGCTCTTTCTGGGCTCTGTGGCAAAAGCTCAGGACCGATCCTAGTCTGATCCACCAGACACATAAAAAGGACCCCTCTGTGGGGAAAAGGCAGCAAACTTCTCACCTCAAACTGCACAGTCACTTGATTCAAGAAAAAAAAAAATTACAAAACCCATTCCCCTGTGCCTGCTCATGCTGCTAGATCTCGGCTAGGATCTCAGCCTCTGCCTTTCCTAAACATACACCCCACTGCCGGTCCCACCAGAGGTATCAGGGGATTCAACTCGCCTTGAAGTCAAGCGATGATGCTGGGCAGAGGCCTCCATCTTCCCAGGAAATTCTGCTTCCCCGTAGGCTCCTGGACGTTTTCTCTCAACCTCCCTGGGAGGCAGAGGTTGGCAAAAGGCCCTGCAGCTCACTGGCTCATTCAGACTCCCTTAGTTCCCTATCAAAAAAAAAAAAAAAAAAAACCTCCAGCCCCAGCAGCACAGCACTGCAATTGTCAGGAAGATCCTGTCTGCCTTTTGGGGCTAAAGCCCATTATTATCTGTAAACATTCTTAAATATAGACATTGCAGGAATAGGAGGTGGGAGGTGGAGTTCGGGGTAAGGAGGGCAGTCCAGGGCCTGCAGAACCAGCTTCAGAGACCAGAACCCCACCCCCAAGCCTCTGCTTCACTCTGCTCAAAGGCAGGTCCCCTCTGTGCCTGTAACTTGTCACCCACAGCACCATCGGAACACCTCACAGGCTACTACTGGTGAGCTGAAGTTTGGCAGCAATCTCTAGAACCAGAGCTCTATGTCCCATATGCAACACCTACTTCCCTAACAACTTCTCTTGGCCTTGGGTGAGGTCCAGGATCCATAGGAAAGGAATTTTTCTAAGGAATCCAGCCCCTTCTTACCCCCACTGCTGCCTCAACAACCTCAGGTAGAGGGGACCTTGGGTTCCCAGAATCCTACAGCAGCTGCCACTTCTAAGATTCAGGAGGCTGCCCAGTGCCCAGCCTAGTAGGGCCACTGTGTATGGCAAAGAAACAGTCTAACCCTCAACCCAGGAACCAAGGTGCTGAGTCCAAGAAGGGGTCACAAATAAACTGAGGTCAGCACTCCAAGCTCACTAAAACCCCAGCACCAACTCCAAGTATCCAGGTTGCTGTAGTGCTTTGTACTCCAGAAGTCTGAGTGTGTGGGTGTGAACTGCACACTTACGACTCCCACAGCCGCAGGAGCCCAGCCCAGTGCATCCTGACACCCGTGCCTCTGTGTCCTCACCTTGACGGGGGTGACAAGGCCCCAGAGAGCTTCACCCAGTGGCAGGAGGGATCAACAAAATTTCAACATTCAGTCGGCTGTCCTGTGACACCAGAGGAACCCAGGTTCTTCCCTATGAGGTGAACTCAGGTGGTGGTGGGGCTGCCTTCGTCTACCCAACTGTACTGACAGCACTGTCCTCTGCACTGCTCTGTGCTGCCCACGACGGGGTCCCACGATGGTCTGTGTAAGAGGAGCTAAGAGGACATGTGTAAAGTGCTTTTCTCAAGGTAAAGGCTTCATAATCACCAGCTCTGGTGGGGGAGCAGGAGGAGGGAGAGAGCAAAAGAGGGCAAGAGGGTAGAAGGGTCATCCAAAGAGCAGGACTCAGCAAACCAGGCCTTGACAGGACAATCCCTGGGTAAGCACATCAATTCTGATCATTTTCTAGGAGATAGTCCACATTTAGGGTCACTCTGGAAACCTCTAATTCCAGCAGCCACTGACTGCCCTGACAGGTTGTTTCTGCCTGTTGGAGAGAAACCCTTACCCTTGCTAATGACACCTTTGAGTCACCCCACCTCGGGGAAGGAGCCAGCCCAGAGTACTCACAGCCAAGCCGAGAAGGAAGGGCTGAAATCTCACTGATTCTCCACTAGAAGTTTCTGCAGCTTTGAAGTCCAGAGGGAGATTCCGGGGCGCCTGAGCTACAGGGCGCTCTGCTGGGCCCTGCACTGGGCCTTGCTGGCTCACCTGGTCTCACTCTCAGGACAGACTATGGGCAAGCATTCCTTAGAGCCCACATGTCAGATAAGAAAAGTGAGGTTCAGAGAGGAAAAGTTAGCTGCCCAAGGCCACCCAGTCAGGATGTGGCAAGTTACAGGAACTGCCTACTCTTGTCCCATTTTATTTGTTCAAACCATCAGCCAAGTTTGTGCCTTTACTGAACATCGTGAACTATTCCCCAAGTGTGGGTCCTGTATGGGTCAAGGAATGCCACTAAAAGAGTAATGGTGTTGTGATTCTATCTGCTAACAAAAGTCACCAGCTTAGACACCACAAAGTGAAGGGACGGAAACCCAATCATACTGGCTCAAGTGGAAATGGGGTAAGAGAAGAAAAATATCCAGATCCCTGGGAGCCTGAAGTACCAGCCTCCCTCCACATCTGTTTCCTCTCAGCTCCTGGTCCTGCGTCTGACACATGACAATCCATTCTCTCTCTCTCTCTCTCTCTCTCTCTCTCTCTCTCTCTCTCTCTCTCTCTCTGTATTTCTAGCTCTCTTCTGCATTTCTAGCTCTTTTTCTTTCTCACTCTCTCTCTCTATATATCTGTCTCCCTCTATCTTTGTGTCTGTCTTCATCTTTACCTATATATTTCTTCCACTCTTACTCTGTAACCCAGCTTGAAAAACTGCCAAAAATTGGACATCTTGGGCCATGAACCCACCTGAACCCCAGCTTGGTATCTTTCATTAAACCCTCAGGTGTCATGTCTAACTTTTTGTTCCTGTGGAGGAGACCAATAGGCCAGAGTACTGAAGGGCTATGGGGGGTTGATACTGAAATAACTAATCCAGGCACTCTGACTCTCCATGGGGATCACCACTTAGGTGAGGCACCCTTATACCTACACATTCACCTCCACCTCCGGGTATTCCTGTGGATTTCGGTTAATACCATGGGCTCCCCTCCCCCTCAGTCTATTCAGTCATTATGGAAAACAAGTGAGAAGTCCAACTCAGGCTGCCAGGCTTCTTCCCAGGTGTCCAGCAGGCAATGGGAGCTGAGCAGACGCCAAAGGCCCCTCCACCCCCGGGCCCAAGCCCCTGGGCCTGGGTCCATGGGGGCTCCTCATCTTCACTCATATCACCTTTGCCAAGCTTCCTTAGAACCTCTAAACTCCTATCAATAAGCACCCCGTATCCAGATGCTCATGACTTACCTGACCACTTGACGATAACCTGATTTTCTCTCTGTACCCTGGCATCCATTTGCTTCAGGCTTCCCTCCGCCACCTCCAGGTCGTCCACTGCCCGTGTGAGGACCAACCCAGCCATCTGGAAGCATGAACTACCTTCAACACCGTCAACAGCAACGGCACTTCCATTCACCAGGGTTATAGCCAACACGCAGTTCACTTCACCCAGACCTAGCTCTTCTATGAGAACACGAAGCCCATGTCACATCCTGCACCTATCTTTCCACCTACTTAGGCTTCCTGTCCACAGTTCCTCTTCCTCCCACACTCGGCTTTCCACCACCTTCTCTCAGGTATTATTTCCATCCAGTTCAACCTGGACCCCCACGGGCAGCATTTCCAACTAGCAACAGAGATTCAATCACACCCCTGACCTTCACAACTACTTTCTGGCCCCACTACCTGATTTTTCTCATTTCTGTTCCCAAGCAGAGAACTTAAAATCTGCAGGAGAAAAATTCACAACATCAAGCTCCACGTCAAACTCATTTTATCTGACTTCAGTAAGGTACTAAGTTCCTTGAGGTTCTTTATTCATCCCCAGCTGACTTTTCTACCCTATTTCCCAATCCTCATGAGGTTTGGTGAAATCAAATACCATTTCTGTGGTGATTAGCACCACAGATCAACATAGCCCTTAAGGATGATGATTATGTATTATTCTTTAAGGGGCATAGAACAGTTAACTTCTTGAATTCACATCTATCATGAAGAAAGATAATCTCTCCTAAACACAGAATATGCTACATAACTGCAATTTATGGAAATATTAGTAGCCATGCTGAATATTTTAAGGCTCTGGAAATGTCCAACCCAAAACAGAATAGTTAATAAAATTTTACTAAAGTGGATTTTAGATTGAAAGACTGCTTATGCCATACCTGAAATTTTGGAAATGAAACTTCAGCTGAGACTATTTGAAATAAATTCCTGCATTTTATTATGAAATAATACCAATTGAGCAAGGAGCAAAGTAAGCACCTTGTGCTGGTAGAGAGGAGCAAGAGAGAGTGTACAATCCTGAGAGAGGGCTGAGACTACAGAGGCGGCCGGGAGAGTCCCATACCAAGGCTGCAGGAATAACGTAAGGACATAAGGGCTTTCATTCCCCTCTGATGAATCAGGCAGACAGCTTCAGAGAGAAGATGGCATTTCAGGAGCTAACTTGCAAAAGGGGTATCTGATAACCTGGAAGAAGATATACCATGCTTCTAGAAGGGATGGAAGTGAGATTCATCTGAAGTATTCACCTTAGTACCTTTGCCATCCTACACTATCCTAACACCTACAAATGGATTGGCAATCATTCTTTAGTCTTAATTGAGGTAGGAGAAAACACTAAATTATGGTTAGGGGACTTCTACCCGTAAGAAGCTAGCTCCCTGGGACTAGGAGAGGAATGTTAGAAGATGGAAACAGAGGAATTAGAAGGTCAAGGGTGAATGGGATAAGAGGTCTACTTCGTCCCAGGATGGGTTAAAAAAAAAAAAAAAAAGTAGTTAGAAACATCCCAGGAAAGAAAAGGAGCCCTGCAAGGGTCTCCACAAGGAAGCCTGGAGGACAAGGTCACAAGAAGGGTGAATGGCATGCAGGATCGCAACCAGAAAACAGGCTCCAGCTTGAGGTTAGTTTTTTTTTTTTTTTTTTTTTTGGGGGGGGGGGGGGAATCAGCTTGATGCAAGGATCAAAAGTATGGCCTTGGATGTGGGGTGCTAAAGCAAGGGAAGAAGAAAGATAACAACTGTATTTCTTCTATCTTACCATTTGTTCTTTTTGTGCACTTTTCACTTTCTTGTTGCTTTTCTGTGAGGAAACTTGTTTTTCTTATCCATTTGCTAATTATTTAAGCATGTCCTACCATTTCCTAGTCTACTAAATAAAATATATCCTTCTTATATAAAATATACATATATCCTTAATAAATAGTAAGATTTTTCTCCTGTGCCCATTTGGGAAGAAAGGATAACCATGAGACAACGTGTACTTACAGTAATTTATGGAAAAAATAATGTGGAAATGTGGATGGGGAAAAGCAGAAACAATCATCATATAATCTTAGAGCCCTTGAAACTGGGAGCTAAAATAAATCTTTCTTTCCTTAAGTTGTTGGTGCTGGGTAATATGTCCCAGCAACAAAAAAAGGAACTAAGACAAAAATTGGCACTAGAGAAGTGGGGTCACTGTTGTGACTTTACCTGACAATACGATGTTAGCAGCCTTTGTAACTGGTTTGTAGAAGGACTTTGAAAAGGTTTGGAGATTCAGGTTAGAGAAACCTTAGAATACTAATAGCTGAGCTTAATGGTAGAGTCTGGCTAGATATCAGAAGACCAGAATGCTGACAGAAGTGAAGATCAGAAAGTCCAAGCTCAACAGGATTCAAATAGGAAGGAGGACTCTCTGTCAGCAAATGGTGTAGAAACCACACTTGCTACACTCAGGCAAGAAAGAAAGAAAGAAAGAAAGAAAGAAAGAAAGAAAGAAAGAAAGAAAGAAAATAAATGTTGGCATTTTGTCACTGTCCTGAGACTTTGCCTAAAACTGAGAATGAGGGCAGTAGACAATTTAATCTGGCAGAGGAATTTCAAGGCAACCCATTGTTCAGATTGTCACATGGGTACTGCTTGCAGCTTTTAGGCACCTATACATTGAAAAGCAGAAGAAAATGGCAAAGTGAAATGAGGTAAAAAGTTTTCCCAGTAACAAAGTACTTGAAAATTTGCAACTAAGAAGAATATGGTTGCTGAACAGATTAGCATCAAAAAGAAGTATTCTGCATCCGGACTATGGAAAAGATGCCTGGAGAGCAAGTCGGGAATCAGCAAGACCTGGTCTTTACCAGCTCAAGGGTACAAAAGCAAAAGACTATTTTGAAAAAAGGGTTCCAGGGAAATTTGCAGGACAACCTAGGAAACCAAATCCCTGAGGAGTACACCATCTAAAACCTCAGAGGTCTCTACAGTCAAGGCCAAAGCAGCCAGACTTCTGCCCAAACCAGTGGTAGACTCTGACATCACCAGATGTCATGATGCTGGTTTCATAGGCATGCAGAAAAAGTGTTTTGGGGTCAAGGAGGCTTCCGCCAAGATTTAAGACCTTCAAGGCCAGGCAGTGTGCCCCTAATACGGCAGGGTGTAAAGTTGTGTAAGGAAAGCCAAAAGTACAGTGGACATCCCAGAAATCTGAAGATATCAAGAACATATATTGTCTACAGAAGGCTATGAGCAGAGTCAGCCCATAGAGGTTGCAACCAGAGGCCATACCACAGAGGTAAAGCCACTAAAAGCCTTTGAAGTTCGCATCTCATCATGGCTTGCCTGGGTGCTGGAAACAGAGCTACAGGATTTGGTTTTTGCCCTGCTGGTTTCAGCCTTGCTTTGGTCTGACTGCTTTCTATATTTCTATTCCTTCATTTTGAAATGGAATGATAACCTTGTGCCATTGTATGTTGGAAGTGTTTAATTTTTATTTGATTTTCTTTGACTTCACAGCTAAGAGTTTGCAGTTAAATCCAAAGGAGACTCTTGGCTTGGACATTTCAACAATGCTGGAACTGCTAGAACTTCGGCAACTCTTGGGGATGAACTAAATACAGTTTGCGTAAGAAAGTGGACTTGAGTCTTTTGCAGACCAGAGAATGAATGCTATGGTTTACGTTGAGAATGTTCCCAAAAGCCTCGTGTTTAGAAGGTAACTCAATCATGGGGCTTAATCCACTGACTCCCTGTGGTAATAAGAGGTAGAACCTGGTGAGAAAGGACAGATCACTGGGATATGAGCTGGAAGAGTATTTGCTAGCTCTTTCCCTCCTCTGAGACTTCGCTTCCTGTCCACAATGAAATGAACAGCTTTTATCCAGCTAGGCCTTTGACCGAGCCCTTCCACCCACCGCTGCTGGTTGCCCACAAATAGACCAAGAGCTTCAGAGAACACAAGCCTTTTCCTCCTTAAATTGTAGGTGCTATGATGTTCCAGCAATGGGAAAATGACTGAGACATACAATGTGTTTGATAAAATCTAAAATATGATACTTACATATAATGCCTTTACTAAAAGCAAAACATAAACATACAAACTAGAGACTGATATTTCCTGCCAAACACATTCAAGCATTCTATAATTCTTTCCATAGCCTTCTAAGTGTTTTCCTCTCCACTGCACAAAAAATGAATCTTACGCTCTGCAAAGTTGACAGCCCTCACCCTCCCCAAGGCCATGCAGCCAGGAAGTAGCAGAGATGGGAGGAGAGCCCAGATCAGCTAGGCCCCAGGGACAGGTGCTTAGACACACAGAACTCTCAACAAGCCTGACCGTATGTACAATATCTGGTCATCACACCATGAAAAGCACACAACTTTTATTTACTAAGCTGACTCAATGGTCATACTGACTCTTTATTGAATAGCTTTCAGTAAGGGTGTACTGAAAGTTCTCATTCTCATTTATTTAAAAAATTAATCTAAAGTTCTCCTTCGGTGCTGTTACATCCCATACTCGCACATTAATGTGTGTTTCTGTCCAGAGACAAAACATCTTTATGCTGGTGTCTATCTGTCCTCCTAGTCCCCTGACATCTCAAGGTGAAAATCTGGAGCCATATCCAGCAACTCTTCTTCCCTCTCTGCTGTGGGAAAAACAGGGTTCCACCCTGAGGTTGATGTCTACCCACAGCCTCAGAACAAGACCTTCTTCAGAAATAGGGTCTTTACAGGTCTTGATTCACTGAATTAATATGAGGCCATCTTGGATGATGGTGGCCCTGAATCCAAGACTCTGTTGTCACAGGAGGGAGAGGCGACATGTTACAGGACAAACATGGGGAAAGCCAGCGAAGATGGAGGCAGAAACTGGAGTGATACAGCCACAGCCATGAAATAGCAGGAGCCACTGGACACTAGGAGAGGCAGGAAACCTCCTTGCTGACTTCCCAAAGAGGGAAGGTGGCCTTGCTGCCTCCTTGATATCAGAATTCTGGCTTCCAAAGCTAGGAGGGAATAAATACGTGTTATGTTTGACCATCACATTTGTAGTTATTTGTTATGACATCCTAGGCAACAAACACATTCTCTTTCACCTCCCTCCCTCCTAAGTCTCTCTCCAAGTTACTGGAATTTTACCTCTTTCAGGACTGCGTTGTTCCAATTCCCTTCACTAACTTCCCACTCCACCTCTTAACTCTAGGCGCTGCCTTCCCCCAAGCCCTGGTCCTTCCATCCCCTTCTCCCCACAGGGGTCTCTCAAGCATGTAACTCTAATCACGTCATTTCCCTACCCAACATCTTCCCTTTGTTAGAGTAAATGCCAGATCTCTCCTCATAGTTACAAAGCCCCCACGACAGGCCCTGCCTGCTGCTCCCTAGCAGCAAGCCACTGAGAGCTGCTCTGTGATGCTCTCTTCTATTCCCTCTAGCACTCTCTCCTCGGTCCTCACTTGGGTCTCACAGAAAAGGCTACTGCCTCCTAGAAACCACCTCTATGCCCCTATCCAGAACGAGGTTATATCTTCCTGACACATGACCCTCCCTTTCTAGATAATCTTCTCAAGCTCTGTCCCACCCTACAGACTGCGGCCAAGGAGAGCCTCTGCTCACCACCACAGCCTCTGAGCCTTGCATGGTGCCTGGCACACAGATGCTCAATAGACATGAAGTAGTTAAGTGGATGGTCTACAGCTGAGCACAGAGAGCTCCTCAAAGAAAAGATTCTTGCCTCTAAATGTCTACTCTGCAGCACTGAGTGCGAAATAACTCCACGACCTCTTTTCATGGGATCAACGGAAACTACATGGCCACTAGTGGTCACTTGATAGATGAGAGAAGCCAGGAGAAATTTCATTTCTCATACCATCTACCTGCTGAAATCAGTCATGCATACAGATCAGATTTCCATCTGATTAGACTTCCCGAAAACTCACACTGAGAGGCACGTCTGTCCTGACATGCGAGGAGCCAAGGCCACGGGCATGTAGGAGGTAACATGCACTCACTTTTCAGGCAGCCCTATGGAAGCCCAAGCTGATCAGTTTTCAAATATGCTTGAGAGGATTTAGCCAAATATCTTGGAGCCATGTATGGGAGCCTGGCAGTTGTACAGGGAGCTTTATGACAGAAATAGCCTCTTGATTTTGTTGTTGCAATAGAGAATGGCATTGGAATTGCACTCTAACAGCAGAGCAGTAGAACAGTTGGTCCAAGTGGGAAAAAAAGCACTTCCTCTGGCTCAGATTTCCTTAATTTAAAGCTGAGTCCCCCACACCTCAGTGTGTCATTCAACTGTTCATGCCCATATCCAAGCCCAGCCTTTTCTTCACTCTAGAGTAACAGGAAGGGACTAAAGTGTCTGGACCACACACTACTCTCTTTAAATTCTGAAACTTAGATTAGAAAAGCAAGAATCTTAGCATGAAGAGACATCGTCACAATGATATCCAACCTGATATATTCTCCTGTCCATCAGATTTTGACAAGACAGGAGTATGAGCAAACTGAGTATGTTCTAGAGATGGAACAATCATCTCTTGATTTCTCCTTGTTACAATTTCCCGGGCAAGTGCAAGGACTATGATAAAGTTTCTCTGATACAAAAAAAAAAAAAAAAAAAATTGGCAAAACTAGTAATGTTTCATAAGAGAAGTCATTTTGGGTCCTCCAAGAGGATGATGTCCTCACCATAGACACTCAATGTTTATGTACAACTGACACGGCCAGAAATGTAGAGTATGAAGATGAAGTGACAGAGAATATTATTCTAGAGTTTGCCAGATAACTACTCTTGCCCACTTACCACAGTGAGGTAAGAGGCATTCGCCATGGACAGGAGGTAGGAGAATGCTGCAGACATTTTAATGAAAGTCTGATGGCCAAGGGATAGATTAAGAGTATGAAGAAGTCTCAGCCATAGAGTGAGTCCTTAACACTGGCAACTCTTCATGGGAGGAAAAATAAAACAGAAAAACATTCGAGACATCTGGGGCATCCATCACGTGAAAGGCAAATGCCCTCCAAAAGTGGGGAGTTAAGGCGGTAAATCCTTTCTGGAAACTCCAGGCTTACACCTCTTGAAGGCTTAGACCAAGAAGTAGAGCTGGGAGAAAGCTCTGCAAGGAAGGGGTGTTCTTTGCTGAGAACAAGGCGTCTGTCCTTCAAAGCCTGTGGGCCAGGAACAAAGCAGAGCACTCGCCAGATGTGACAGCACAGACAGCACTCTGGCCCCCACATCTGCTAGGCCGGCTGCAGCCAGAACTCCCAAAGTTCATAAAGCTAGTGCCTCAGATATATTAAGAGAGAGAGCCCAAGGAAGCCCAAGGAAAAGAGAGAGCCCAAGCCAAACCTAAGGAAACACTGACCCTTCCTAGAAGGCACCTGAAATTTGTAGAGAATTTAATTGAATAAAAACCACAAAAATTTTTTTTAAAAATCCTAGACCCAGCTCAACCTCAGACAATATTGACTCAGCTCCAACTTCTGAGTATTCCTCAGAAGGAAGAGGAATACTTTTGCTTGATACAAAATGTGTGGCATGCAGTACAAAATTGAGTGCCCGAACAAGTGAGAATGTTTGATTCAGGTCAAAAGAGGAAACCAACAACTGAAGAAGACCCAAAATTAGTCCAGCTATTGAAATTATCAGGCAGTAACTTTAAAATAACTATGATAATGATTTAAAGAACCATACAATACAAAGAGAAGGAAAAATGAAATGAGTGCAACCATTAAGAAATATCCAAACAGAAATGCTATAGTAAAAAAAAATACATCATCATAAGTGAAAACTTTATTAGGTGGTCTTAATGGTAGAGCTGGCAGAGTAAAGAAAATACTCAGTAACTATGAAGACAAGTGCAAGAGACTGATAGCCCAGGGCATGGCAAGCTGAATTGTGGGACAACTAGTTTTTCAGGTAGGATCAGAGAAAAATACAGTGAGAAAAAGCTGTTTAGGCCATTCCTCAAGGACTGACCTTAGAAATATTCATATGTAATTGGATCATCCATGGAAGAATGTGTGCCCTTTGAACATTGTCAAACAAATATTAAGACAGACATGCTGGTGCATAGTTGGAATTCCAGTACTTCTAAGAGGCTGAGGCAGAAAAATTCCAGGTTTGAGCCCAGCCTGGTAATTTAGTAACTTAGCAAGGTGTCTCAAAACAAAATTATAAAAAGGGCTGAAGATGTAGCTCAGTGCAAAGGCTCTAGGATCAGTCCTCAGTGCCACAAGAAAAAGAGAAAGAAAATAGAGCAATTATCTGGCAATGAGTGGAAATTAGCAGCCAGGTGTGGTACCAATTGAGGCAGACAGCTTCCAGTCAGAGAGAGACAGAAGAGGGAAGTCAGGAAGACATGCTAAACTGTCATCCCAGGGTGAGGTGCACAACACACAGCTGCTCCATCTAAGAAGCAACACCAAAGTCTGCACATTGCGGTGCTGGTAGTGGTGGTGGGAAATGAGCCCTGTGAATGTATGAAACACATAAACAAGATGACAGCAACAAGCCTCAGAGAAGGGAAGCCAGCATCTAGAGTTTCTATAATTTATTATCTGAAAAGTCTATTCTGGGGGAAGGAGAGGGCTAGTTACATGATGCGTAAAACACAGAAAAGAGTCATCAAGGTAGTTCTTTTAATACAGACAATAGAAACTGCCTGTGAAAGGTTCTCATTGCCAGACTTCGTCTACAAGAGCTTCAAAGCAGTTTTTATAAACATATTCAAAATATTACAAATATATTCACTCTTAAAGAGGAAATACAAGATGTGATGATAATGTCTAATTAAATAGAGAATTTCAATAGACAGATTTAAAAGAATCAAATAGAAATTCTAAAGAAACTTATAATAAAGTGAAAAAAGCACTAAAAGGGATCAATTAGTATTTTGAACTGGTAGAAGAATCACTGAATAGAAAAAAACTTAGAAATTATTCATTCTGAGCCAGAAGCATGTCTCTAATCTCAACACTCAGGAGACCAACACGGAGGATCGTGAGCTTAAGGCCAGCGTGAACTACAAAGCAAGACCCTGTCTCAAAGAAAGAAAAGAAAGAGATAAACAAGAAAATAAATTATTAACCTGATGACTATAAAGAAAAAACATAATGAAAAATGAATAAAAATAAACAGAGATGCAGAAAACTGTGAGACACCATTAAACAGATCTACCTTGGTACCATGTAATGGGGAGAACCAGAGTGAGCAAAAAGGGAAAAATAGGCAGGAAAAATACTCAAAAAAAATAATGGCTAAAACTCCCCCCATAACTTGATTTTTAAAATCCTTCACACATTCAAGATCAACAAACTCTAAACAGAATGAATGCAAAGATATTCACCGACAGATATGTCAAAATCAGTTTGAAAAGCCAATAACAAAGAAAACATCCATGAAACATCCTAAAGGAAAGTATTTGTTCCTATACAAAAAAACTTCAATAAGACTCATGCAAACTTCTCATCACAAATGACAGAAGAGGCAGTGGAATGTTACATTCAAAATGCAGAAAGAGAAAGCTACCATCTAATAATCTTATCTCCCGCAAAAATATCTTCTGAAAATGAATATGAATTAAAGACATTCCCAGATAAGTAAAACAGAAGACATCCATAAGAGACTTGCCTTATGAGAAAATCTAGGAAAGTTTCAGGGGGGCAGCATGTATTACTAGACAATTAATTCAAATCTAAAAAACACAAATGCAAGGATCACCAGATAAATGGAACTAGGTAAGCACAAGAGACAGCATGACGGCCCATTTCTACTTTCTCCTGTTAACTGATGTATAAGACGACTGCAAAAATGATACACAGGCACACACACAATCTTATCATGTCTGTAACGTACAGAAATGTAAAAAGTTTGATGATAATAACAGTACCAAGGAAGCACATGTGAGCAAAGATGTAAGATGTACGAGGGTAAAGAAATGATACCAGACATCAAGAATCTCCCAGAACAGATGAAGAGAATAGAAGCCGTAAATACAATAAGAAGGTGAATGAAACATACTCTGTGACTACATACTTGCTCTCCTTAATTCAGCTTCCTTTAAAGATATAAATTCATATAAAGTAATAACTGTGACAACTTATTGTAATATTTTTAACACATACAGATATAATATGCATAATGTCTTAGCTACTTTCTCATTGCTGGGACAGAACACCTGACATCCACAACTTAAGAGAGGAAAGCTTTATTTAAGCTAAGAGTTTCCATAGGTCTCAGTCCATTTATGGGTGGTTGGCAATTGTGGAAGTACATAGTGGAGACATACCAGAGAGAAGCTGCTCATGGCATTGTGATCACAAGAGGAAGCACAGTGAGCAAGGGAGGGCAAAGCTGGCAAACATCCTTCCAGGACATGTCCTAGTGATCTGCCCTTCCTAGGTCCAGCTCCAGTATTCTGCCCATTCCAGGTCAAACCAACTTCTCCAACCCTTCCAACGAGGCCCACCTTTTAACAGCACAAGGAATCCAAATATATTCTACTAAATCCAAACACATGAAGTTTTGGGGTACACATCAGAACTATGCCACAATGCATCGTAATTGTGGCACAAAAGGGGAGAAGGCATAATGCTCTGTGGCAGTAAAATTTCTGACTAGAATTAAGTCACCTGATGGAATTAAGTTAGCACAACTAAAATATGAAAATGCATATGACTGCCCCTACAGCAACTAATAAAAAAATTCTCAAAATTGTTAAAGAAATAAAATGTTAAATGAAAATACACTCAATGCAAAAGAAAGTAGTAAAGCAACAAAGAAACAAAAAACATGGGCTATGGGCTATAGAAAACAAAAGGCAAAAGAGCAAATGCAAACCCAATCTGTGACCATAATAATAATAAATGTAGATGGACTAAACTATGTAGCAAAGGGTAGAGACTGCCAAATCAAATATAAGACCAGATCCAAAGGCATGCTCTCTATGAGAGACACACTTCAGACTCAAGGATATAAACAAATCAAAAGCAAAATGATGGGGAAATACATTATGGAAACTGAACTGGAGCAAAAGCTAGAATGGTTATGTTAATGCTAAGCAAAACTTAAATGATGTTACTAAATATAAAGAGAGACATTTTATAATGATAATAATGTCAGAAAGCCATGACAATGATAAATGCACATGTACTTAACAGAATTCGAAAACATGTGAATAAAAATTGACAGAGTTAAACAAGAAAATCCTTCAGCAGTAGTTGGAGACTTCAGTAGTCCTGTTCAGTCAGGAACATATGGGCAGAAGATTAAAAGGAAAATTTCTGAAGAAGTGAACATCACTATAAGCAAATTTTATCATTTATAGTGGATTGATATTATAAAATACTTCACTCAGCAACAACAGAACATATACTTTTCCAATGCATATAAAATTTTAGCTAGGACAGACCATACACTGAGTCATAAATCAAGCGTCAATAAAATTAAATGCGTAGAAATAACAAAATGATTCCTAACCAAAATGAAATGAAATTAGAAATAAATAACAGGAATAAATTTGGAGGATTCCAAATGTATGCAAATTAAACAACACTCTCCTAAGTAAGCAGTAAACAAAAAATAAATCAAAAGGGAAATTAAAAACACTTTAAGATGAATGCAAATAAAGAAACAATAAACCAAAATTTAAAAGACACAGCTAAAGAGCCGAGTCAGTTAGTGCAGGCCTGTAATCCCAGCGCTCTGGCAGACTGAAACAGAACGAATGCAAAGACATTCACCGACAGATATGTCAAGATCTTGGCAAGACCTTGTCTCAAAGTAATAATGGACTGGAGATGTAGCTTCATGTAAAGGCTCTGGGTTCAGGTTCAATCACTGGTACAGGGGGAGAAGAAAGGAGAAAGAGAGAGAGAAAGAGAGAGAGAGAGAGAACACAAGAAATACTTGAAGAGAATTTTATAGCTGTAAACGAGTAACTGTAAAAACGCAAATATCAAAAACAATAACCTTGTGTTTCCTCTGAAGACAACAGATGATTAAATAAAACATAATGCAATCAGGAAAAAAGAAATAAAAATTAGAGCAGAAATTAATGAAAAGAGAGACATTTCTTTGAAGTATAAACAAAATTTACAAACCAAAAAGTAAAAGTTACTAAAAATACAAATGTAAGAAAGGCCAACATGAGAAAAAATTACAAAACAGAAGGAATTATAATGGCGTTCCATGAATAATTGCATACCAATACACTAGTGATATAGAAATGGACAAATTCCTAAAAGTTAGAAACTATTATTGTGGTGATGGTTAGAGAGTTTTGTGAAGATAGTAAAAACATTAAAGCATACACTGCAACTGTGTGTCAGTTGTAGCATATATGAATTACGTCCCAAGAAAGCTACATATAAAAGGAAATCTTAGAAAACTACGATGAGATATCAATTCACTCCCACCTGATTGGCAACATTTAAATGGCAGTCAACACCCACTTTTGCAAAGGGGGTATGAAACAACTGAAACTCACACCACTTAGAATAGTCTGGAAGTATTTTCTTTCTCTTTTTTTTTTCTTTCTTTCTTTTACAAAGCTAAACACACAACCTAACCTCTTTCCAGAAATTTCACTTTTGTAATTACCCAAGAGAAATAAAAACATATATCCTCCAAAAGCCACATAGTAACTTTATTTATAATATCCAAGTACTGGAACACCCCTGGTAACCAAGGCAGAAAGGACTAAAGGAGACCAGGAAAACGTCTAAGGGCATGTAACTCTCCATGTATGACTAGGCGGTTAACCTCTCAATGCATCTTGCTGGCCCCCACATTTCCTGCAAAGTAGTAGTAAAATGTAAAAGCCTCCTCACATTCAGTCCTAATATTTTTAGGCAAGAATCCTCTACAGAAGGTGGCATATATTTCCAGTTGCCTTTTAGAAGGCACAAAGTGTCTGGTTATTCCACTTTCAGCAACAAGAAATACAATGAGATCAGTCTATTCAGGTTACATCTGTCAATTCATCCACTATGAAATTCCCTGTCGATGTTTATCTAATGATATTCACACTCGTTAATGACGATGTGCCTACACTGAGGATGTTCAAAGGTTTTGTAACTTTTTCCTTCTGCATTTATTAAACTGTTTCTATAAAGTTTTCAATAATCAACCATATAGAGAGACATATGAAGATAAGAAGATAAACAGACAGGTAGACATATGTTCTACTTCTCTGAAAAACTACGGCTGGTACAGTGACGCAGCCTGGACTTCACTCATAGTACACAGCATCTGCATTTCCTTTACAGACATCCAAGGCTCCTTATTTGGGTATACCATCATTTATTCAAGTAATTCACCATTCAGGAATATGTGCGCTGTTCTCAATATTGAGCTACACAGAATAATGACTAAGTTAATAACCTTGTATATGTACCATTTTCAAACATCAAAATATTTTGAGGGACGTTCCTGAAGGATTACTAGGTCAAAGGATAACTGTATATGTAATTTTGCTAAATATAGCATGAAATAACCTTTTAACTTTAAAATTTCCCATTTTTATATTAATTAATAGACACTTGAGAGGACACTGGCAACCAACTATGCAGTAGTTCATAATTCACTACCCACTCTAGTGGTATAATTTACTTAAGTTCCCTATGTGAAAATCTTCATCACTTCAGAAAGAACATCTTAAATTGTTGAGTTATTCTGAACAATTTCAACACATACACATGCATATGCCCAAACATACATACTACAAAAACAAACACTCATGTATCCAACAGCCAGAATTATCAAAGGTTAATATCTTATTATAACTGCATAAGGTAAATTTTATTAGAAAAAAAACTAAACAATAAAATAAGCCCTTAGACATTAAAAAAAACAACAACAAAAGAATAAATGTTACAGATGAAGTCCAAGCTCCAGCAGTAGCCAGGCATCTTAATACATCCCACCCTGTCACCACTGCAGAAGGGACAATGACAGAAACTTGAGTGCGGATTCTTTCTGCTCACAATTTTCTATTCCTCTATTGTTGTTCCATTCCTTTTCATCTTATTTTATTATTTATTACTATTCAAGCAGTGCTAAGGTAAACAAGCCTGTATGAATACCTGCTATCCAAGGATGTGATTTCTCTTCACTGTAAAGCCCTGAAGGGTGTCGTGGAGGTAAGAGGTAGTGCTTCTAACTCGGACATGTGCCACCTTGCCCTCCAAAGTGATCATGTCCACTCACTCCAACGCTCACACACACACGATGTTTCCCCATCCCCCCTGGCAGCGCTTGCCACTATTACGTTTTGATTTTTTTTTTTTTGCCAGTCTGATAGGTAGACATAGTATCTCATTGTTTTAATTTGTATTGAATGGGATAATGTTCCAAAACCAATTTCTTCAATGGCAAGGTCTACCATCACTTGGATTTTTAAAATTCATTCCCTTCTCCCACAGGAACAATGAATAACACAAAAGAGAGAGAGTTTTTTTCCATTTTTTCTCATCCCTAAGAACCTGGAATTTTTATATGTATAAATCTTCATGTAAACCTTAGGAACAGGCTGGCAGATCAGGTATATATTTTATTAATTATAGGGAGAATGCAAACCTGATCATGAAAATCTGTTTGGAATTTCCCATTTTTTTTAAAAAATGACAGTTCTGCTGGTATACATATGTCTCGTTGTTCCTCAGCAGAAACATGTATTTATAAGAACACTGTCTCAGAAGATACAGCTGAAAAACCACGCACATTTTGCATTTATTGTGAATATTATTCTGTACATCAAGCCTAGAATTTCATTCTTTATAGTTTGATGTCCTGCTCATTTGCAGAAAGGAAATCCTTCCCAGGTGTGTGTATGTCTATTTTTTCTACTCATAACAGTAAAATATGTGCACATGTATAAATTATTCATCTATATTTTGACAGATGTGCCAAATTTACCTTTTGACCCTCAGGAAAAAAATAAAACAGGGAAGTATCTAAGCATATTTAAGGAATTTTTCTTATTTTGAACATAAGAAGGTAAGCACTTATTAGATGCCCAAGGGACCATTTGTATCTCTTGGGAAGGCACACACCAAATTCATCAGTCACGTTTCCAGACTACAGATGAGACACCACTGAATATTACTGAGTCAGGAACTGGAAAAATCCACCAGAATAATCCATTTGTATTGGCACCTGGATCTAAGTTGGAATCAGCACTTCTAACTGGGACTCAAACAGGATGATGCTTTCATAGGTTGAGAGCGAAGTTCTTTAAGGACAAGTAAAAACTAAATACAAACTCTATAAAACCCCAAATATTCATTCTATCACCACAAAATCCACAGCGTATAATTTAGCCCCCAGTTATTTACAGCATGAACATAGACAGCAAAAACGGGGCTGCCTCATGTAATTAAGCCCTTTGATTACACTCCATTAGGAAAAGTGACGTCAGCTAACGAGTCTATTAACATAGGCTTCAACAAAGCCTTTCAAGAAACATACATTTCTACATCTTGCCTAGGCTCTCCATAACTAGCCAGCCGTGAACAGATTAGTTTTGCCCTGACCACTATCATAATAACCTCTTTTATAACAATTTCATACATGGCTTATTTGCCATTTGCTTTTCAATGTGCTTACTATGAAACTTGACTCCCATTAGCCTTTTTAAAATACATATATAGGATGTAAAGTTACAGCAACTTTGTTCAGAAATTAATTCAGAAATTAACTCAAAAAAATAAAGATGCAGCACATAAAAGCCATAAAATCACTTTTTTTCTTCATCACGTTCATAAGCCAAGAATGCTGAGCTGGATACAGCAAAGAAAACCAAAGCTCACGGTCCACTCTCCAAGCCTCATCAGCTAAACACGGGCACGTCGCTGCACGGGAACATGAGGTCCTAGCAAGTGTTCTGGAGGAGGCAGTTGCCAAGGTATCCCCCGCCCTTCCGCGGGTGAAGCAGGCGACTGCTGCCATGCGGAGGTGGCTTCTCGAAGGGTGAGCTTGTCTCTCACTTGCTCACCCCCACGTTGAATCACATCATCCCAATCCATCATTTCACCAATCCAAATGTGTCCACTTTAATTAGTGCCAACAGACGTGACAGTGATGGATGTCAGTGAGCTACGGAGGACAGGTCCCTACTCTAAGCACAAACATGTTACTAGTAAGTATAAATATATAAATGGATAAATAAGCAAATGCATAAACAAACAAACAAATAGTATCTTGGCCACAGAAGGTCAAGTCTTCCTTGTCCTTTTCTCAGTGCCTCTACCTTGGTTTCTGGGATATCAGGTTGAGCCATCCTCTTGCTGACTAAAGAACCACTAGGAGACGTTAAAGAATTTGTCTGCAGACTGTTAGATGGATTTCTGTAACCTATCCAATAGCTACTGAGTCTTCTTGTGGTCACAGCACCTTTTACTTAGGAGACCCATCCTTTGCCTATTTAGGCCAAAAAGATAATTTTCCTAAAGATTCTTCTGTTGTTGTTTTTTTTATTATTATTATTATTAACCAGCAGGAAACAGAAACTCTTCTCCTTCTCTGAGTTGGCGAGCTGGAACCTAGCACTCATGGGACACTAGGAGGAGAGGACCGCTCTAAGAAGAGGAGGACATGGAGAATCGGGCTATGAAACATAGAGGCAACACCAAGCAGAGAAGAACATAGCAGATCCTCCAGATCTAGGGGCCTGAGTCACATGTCCTCCGGTGTGACCAAATCTTCCCAGTCTATGTGTACCTTTGCTTGAGAAGCCAGTCTGGTGGGTTTTGCATGGGCAACCAAAGCTGCATGCCATTGAAAGAATCCTGGTTGGTAAGATGAAGACCCCTCCTTGGCAGTGTGACTGTACCTCTCTTGTCCAGACTAACCACCAACTGGCCCAATGCCAGCAAACAATGTGATGCAGAACCACATGCACAGATTCAAAACTGGAAGGAAGAAGAGAAATGAAACAATCCAAATCCCCCAGTTCAAAGAGGAAGAAGGCCAAGTATCTCAGGGAGGGTCACGAGCACATCAGCGGTGGAACTAGGACCTGGAACTGGGGACCCTAATCCTCACTACACTCAGGAAACCAGGACAGGGAGTGGGTTCAAAGTGAGGGGGGCTACTTCAAGGAGGATTCATGTAATATAAACACTGTAATTGTTTATCACGCCACTATCATAATATCCAGGACCAACCTAAATTTTTAGAAAACTCCTTGTTCAATAGCTAACCCCTCATCTTGAATTACAAAGCAAGCCCAGTGAGGCTCCAACCTGGAGGGCATGTGCTTAGGCTCCAGAGCTCCCTCCCTGTCACAGGACTGGGAAGAGCTCAGGCCTCATTGCTCTCCACTCTCTCTGGGTAACTGATCCCCAGAGTGCAGCCCCCTCCAAGTGACAACGGGATGGCAGCAGGCTGGAGCCATGGATTTTACTGCCTTATCCCAAATACAGAAGTGAAGGGAAAAAATACTTTCGTTCATTATATCAACAGAATATTTATGAAGCTTTTACTATATGCTAGGTACAGTGTTAGGTGCTATTTCCATTAAAATGTTGTAACGTAAGGCACAATGTTTTATGTTCCCATGAAACCTAAGGAGCCAGGCATGTCGATGCATGCTCGTAATCTCACCACCCACCTGGAGGGCTGACATAGGAGTCTGAGGCCAGCCTGGGCTCCACAGCCAGTTCAAGACCAGCTCAGACAATCTGCCAAGACTCTATCTCAAAAACTGAAACAAAACATCAACAATAAAACTTCCAAACCTATAAAATATGATGACTATTTTACTGAAACATACTCTATAGGCATGTGCTGGAAAACACACACATATAAGCATGCTCATAATATATAAATGGATATTATTGGATAAATTTATATATAACAAAAGTGACATTTAATTTTATATAAACAATACCTGTCCAAAGAGTGGTAAGTGTTCTCCAGAGAAAATACAGCAGGCCAAGACAGGGAGGAGGACGGCTGGGAGAGAAGGCGCGTGAGCTGTGGTGGCAGGAAGGGGCTCTGAGACTAGAAGAGGAGGAACGGCCCCAGGTGCTAGGAACTGAGGACAGGCTGTCCCCATGGGCAAGAGCTCAAAGCCAGGGCAAAGTGCGTCATCCTTTATTCTTTCTTCTTCCCTTCCTCCTGTGTCACAAGAACTTTGGTCTATTCTAACTATATCATACACTGATCCTCAAGGTGTAGAGGTTAGCCCAGACTTTAAGGGACTCACTCAGAGAATCAGAGAGAGGAGAAGAAAAAAAGAGAGAAGAAAAGAAAAGGAAAGGAAAAGACAAGAAAAAAAAAAAAAGGAAATGCTAAGAACACCTGCCAAAAAATCCCAAAAATCAAGGGTGAACAGTTGGCTGAGATGGGGAGAAGTGCTGGGGAGGCTGCCACTCCTACAAGAACAGTCACCTGAGACGTACAGCCAGCCTGGGGACCCAGGCCAAACCCTGCCTGTGCCCAGGCCTCTCTGCAACACAGGAGAGACAGCCTCACTCTTCTTAAAGAGCCAATGTATACATGTGACCATTCAACATATGTCACATGCTGCTAAGCACTAAGACCTGGGCTCAACCCTGCAAGCCCAGCTGTAATCAAAACAGGGTCAGTCCTTTGCCCTTTGCAGTGTAGAATTAGTGTGGGTGCAGGGAGTGGTGGAAAGGGACCAGAAAGAGAGGGCAAGGTATTAAAACTGAACAAACTGATGTCACAATTGTTCACCTCCTTTATACCAAAATATAGTTAATTCAAAACAGTTTTCACATACACATACACACACGCATGCACACGCACACAGTGTGCCCACAGATCTCCAAACAGACAGCACCCCACACTCTCCCACTGGAGTCTTGCTGAAGATGATCTGATGACACCCGCCTTTCCACAGGAGCTCTCCTAAGAAAGCTGCATGTGCTTGGCTCACCAGGGCTCTCTGGCCCCAGCTCTGTAGTAAACATTCATGAAATCTGACTTCCTAAAGAAGCCTTTCCTACCCTCAGGACTATGCACTGTCCTTTGCTTCCACTGCCCTTAGCAGCCATTCAGTAAACATCTTCCAGGTGGGAGTGGCCCCACAGCTCAGGGGTGGATTGCTCACCTAGCAGGACAGCCTTGGGTTCCATCTCAGCACTGCAGACAGACAAACAAACAAAAATAAAACTGCAGGATGGACAGGTAGGTGGAGGAACTGTCTGGAATCTTCCAGATCTGCTGATGCCAAAGGAGGAAACACAGCTTGAGCCTGAGCAGCCAGACCCACTCCTGTCCTCGAGCCCAGCCAGGAATGTTCTCTTCAGCTTGCAAAACAACGCTCAGGGAGACCTGATATCTGCCGGGGTGCCATGTTCACAGAATGTCCAAACGTGACGACGGAAGACATACGCATGTTTTCAGTACTCACCTTCCCCCCCGCCCTTTCCATTTGGAATCATGTATTTTTAGACAAAATCGGGGGACTGTGTCAGCCACAGCTCTGTGCTTTGTCTTCAACACTCCCCATGATGAGCCCTCTTCTCTCCCGTTCAGCCCCCAGCTGCTCCTTCAATCTACACCAAAGTCCCCTGAGCTGCCAAGGAGGACTGAATCTCCCACTGGGATTTTAGTTAGTGTGTCTTCACAGGCATTGCCTGTCTTCTAGTTTTAGACTCTAATAATCCTGAGAAGACCCAAGCAAATGGCCTGGCTCCTCATGGAGCAAGGGCACAGCTCTGTGCAGAATTACCCAAAAAATGGGTAAAACTCAGCAAAAGGCAAAACTGAGGTTCACATTAAATCAAGATGTGAAAATCATAATAAAAACAGAACGTGCTAAATTCTCCTGATAGTGTGTTGTGAAGGCAAAGTTAAAGCTGGAAATCAGGTACGAACTTTGTTCCCACCAACAGGAAAAAGGACTCTAGATGAGAAAGGGAAACAGCGTTCATTTAGTGTCCTCATTGAGTGCTTCGCTGCTACGTGGCACACTTTTTCATCTTATTCTGAGCCCAACTCCCAAGGGAAGAACTAAATTCTTAAAAGAACAGAATTCTTAAAGGCTGAAGACTCCACAGCCAGCAGGAGCGTAAGCTGCTACACTGTAGATATAAAATGTCCTGATGTATCCAAAGCTCCAGCCTTCATTCCTCATGGCCCAGGGACCCTGCTCCTGAGAATTTAGCCTAAAGTAATAACCAGAGATGTATACAAAATGGTGTAAACCAGAGCATGAAATCACAGAGTTATTTACTAAAACAAAACAAAGAAAAGCCTCAAACCAGACTACATGAAAGAGATATGGCCAAATAAATTTCAGAAAAATAATTTTCTAGAGCATTTGGTTTCAAGCACTCTGAACAGACAGAGAAATGACAGGGAAATGGTTAAGATCTATTAATGTAATAAAAGATATTTACTGAATGTTTCCAATATTATAAATTTTTTTACATACAGAAAAGGCTGGTTTGACACAAGAAGATTGAAGTTATATCTGGGTAGGAGTGGCGAGTTTATTACCAGTTTATTTTTCCTCTGAGAATTCTTCTGATTGCTGAGTCTTCAATAATGAATATAATTTCTTTATAATAATAATCAAAATCTAAACTAAGCAAACATAGACATCAGACAAACAAGTAAAAAACTATCCAAAACACCAACACCCCCAGAATCCAGGGAGGAGAGAAAGGAAACTGAGTGGCATGCTGGCTGTGCCCTGCTCCACATCCACCCATCAGCAGCCACACTGCTGTCAACTTCAGAGGGTCTCCCAGGGACCCAGGCATCTGCTCCCTCACCGGGCGCCAGGAGAGCTGGGGGTCAGCCACTCAGGATTTTAACTTAAAACAGGAACTAGATCTGGGGCTCATGAAGCTTAATTTACATTAAATGGATTAACAGAAGAGCAACTAATAAAATAGGATTAAGGCATCATTACTGCACAGTTTGTTTGAATATAGGCAGTGGAAACCACCAGGTCACAATCTCTGCCCTGAGCTGTAAGATACCCTCCACAAGGTAATTATACAACTGCACAATATACACACATGCTCACACACACACTGACCTACAGATGTGCATACGACAGCTAACTTTATGTCAACTTGACTGGGGGCTTCACGAAACTTACTCACTTGTGGATGTCTGTAAAAGATGCTGCTCACGCCATTACATGGACAGACTGAGGACAGCTGGTAGCCCTTCCCAGCATGGATGGGCCTCCCAACCCACTGAAGGACTTAAGGGAACAAAGAATAGGAGAGCATTCTCTGTCGGCCTCCAGCTGGACAGCGGTCTCCATCAGACTGAGACTGAATCTTACAGCATTGCCTTTTCTGCATCTCAGGTCTTCAAACTCAAACTAGGATTCCTCTATCAGCATCCTCAGGCCTTTGGCATGCTGAGTGTTGGAAGCCACGTGAGCCAATTCCTTCTACTAAATCAGGCAGACACGCAGAGAGAACTGATCCCTCTACATATTGGTTGCTTTTCTGGAGAATCTAAACTAATATATGTATATATGCATATAAACATGCATACGTTACGTATTAGTTTGAGTTCTTTAAAAAGCAAAATTTACAGAAATTATAACAAAAATGATCTATTTGGAAGGCTCACAAGTCTAAGGACAGAGATAGTCCAAGATGGTGGCCTGCATGTGCACGAGCTGGAGGGTCTAAATGGCTGCTCTGCCACAAGGTAGAACACCCATCTGGGACTGCAGAACAGCTGGTGAGCATCTCCTGCAGATCTCTGTTGTTCGAAGAATAAGGGCAAAAACCACAGAGACTGAAGATAGGTAACAGGCAGACAGGCACAAGTCAAGACTAGAGCGAATCTGTCATGAAGATTTGCTGCGAGTAGCAAGTTGGCAGCCATAAACAATTGCCAAGGTGAGAGCTTTCCTAGAGGAAAAAAGCTGTAATAATCTTTCTTCTTCCTTTTATACAGTTCAAGTTCCCAGTTGAGCCTCCCACATCCAGGTGAGTGTTCTTCCCTCATTTGCTGGCCCACAAATCACTCACACTCTAATCCATGCTGGTTCCCAACTGCCTAATCTAGACATGGTTCCCAAACCCCAATCCAGGCGTGGTTCCTGATTCCCTCAAATTGACATAATCTCTCCAACGATCACACATTTCTATAGCTTTCTTCTTTTTTGTATGTGGCTGGGATTGAGCCCAGGGCTATTGTACTAAGCTACATCTCAAGTCTATGTTTTATTTCTGATTTCAAGACAGGGGTCCCACTAAGTTGCGTAGGTAGGACTCACACTCGTGTTCCCCCTACCTCCACTCCCCAGCATCCAGACATCACAGGCCTGCGCCACCAGGCCCAGCTTATATCTTCATTCTACGCACATCCTCATATCTATATAAATATGCTCATGTATATATGCACAGAGAGAGAAACCTAAAACAATAACACCATAAACGTGGTTATAAGTCCTTATTCCACTGGTTCACTAGAGTCCATTTTTATCATTTACGTATCAAATGATGATCTTCAAAGGCACACTGAAGGTCCTTTTGCAACAGCATGCGTATTTGTCAGTATTCTCACAGTTCATTACATCTGCAGCTCCTTAATCTTTTAAGGCTGCACTGCCTCCCCCCGAGAAGCAAGGTAAAAGTTTACAGGGTGTGATCTCCGTGGAGATGAGACGTGCGCCCTCTCCACACTGCTGGCCCTTGTGCGGGCTTGATGCACACGTCACTTTGCCTGTTCACATTTACTGTTTCCTTCTGTCACTTTATTTGTCATCTCTATTCTCATCTCTGCCTTCTATGACACTGAGTCAAGAAATGCACTGGCATGCATCAATATGAATTAAAAGATCTTGCAAGGAGTCAGGGAGCTTCACATGAAAATCTAGACTTTCAAGCTCTGTTGAAAGTCAACGAGCTGGCAGTCTGTGTCTTACTCTTCATGTGATCACAATTAGCTGAGCCCTTGTATCACCCTTGTCAGGTCAGGTAGTGACACTCAAGGCTACCAAGCTCCCCACTGCTTCCCATGCAGGTGTCTCACCAGGACAGGGAGATGCTTGGCCAGGCCCAGGGCACCCATGGCTGCAGCCCCACTCACATCCAAAAAGTCCTTAGGAACATCTTTCATCACAATCTCATGCCCTCCCCTTCTGTGCACATGCCTGGTCCTGAACCAGAAAGCAAGCTCTTTGGCAACAGGATAGTGACAATACTCACAGCATCCACAGATTACAGGATGTGCTACTTTCCACATGTCCTGCATACGATCCCACCAACCTTCAAGGTTAAAATCTTACCCAAGACTGCTTAGCTGATGAGAGGCTCACCCAGGTTGGATCCAGGTATGACTGAATTCAGTTCTGCACTGTCTATCCATCTGCCACACTCTGCTGTCCTGCTGTGCACCCCACAGATCCAACCCCAGCATGCTCAGGACCAAGGACAAGTGTTCTTCACTCTGCATAATGATGTCTCTCACAAAGGCAGAATTGGAACCGGGAAAGGAGCATCATGACTGGGTTGGCAAGGATTTTTTTTTCTTTTTGCGTTCTCATGAGGAGGAAAGAAAATACATTTATAGATATTTAATTCTAACACAGTACATCTTTTTCCAGAGTCTAAGAAAAAGGAAACGAGAGTGAAATAGAAACTGAGATAAGGGAAATTAACACCTGCTGCACACCATTTGAGAGCTGGCTACTTTCTCTACATATGCATCCTCTTCCTTCCTCAACATTATCACAAGATGGTTACTCTGATGAGGAACAGAGAGGGAAGGAACCTGCCCAAAGCCATGCAGCCAGTAAGCAGCAGAGCTGAGATGCAGACCTCAGACCTAACTAAGTCTTTCTAACACCCCTCTCTTACTTCTGCCTTCCAAGGTCCCTCAAAGTCAGCCTTGGGAATATTCCCTTTCAATCCAGAAGAGGCTCAGGATAGGAAAGGACGGAAGTGATCTGGCCTAAAAGATTCAAGATCGCTGAAGGCCAGTGATGTGTTTTTTCTTCTACTGGTATTGTATGTGGCCTGTAGAACTTTCTCCTGAATATAATCAAAGCACTGGTATAGAAAGATCTTAGACAAAAAGAAAGGACAGACAGGCACACAAAGCTTCTCTTCCAAATGTTCTTCTCTCCAGGATCTATGTGGAAAAACCTGGAGACACTGTAGATAATACCTACACGCTAGCCTATGCCTCTGTTCCTGTATAGGTATCACTCCTTCAGCTACCCATTCTTCCAGCACTGTCTTCCAGCTGTCTCTACATCTATTTCCTATCCATCCATTTCTATGCCCACATCCATCTATCCATCATGCACTTTGCTATCTGTCCATTTGCCCATCATCATTCATCATCCACCTACCCATTCATCCACGCCTACCTACTCACCATCCATCCACCTACCCATCCACACACCACTTCATAAGACAACACTGTGTGAGGCACTGGGCTAAAGGATAAGCCAGACACTGCTTCTGTGCTCACAGAGCTATGGCTTGCCCACATAACAGATCTTCAGCTATTAAGTAAAAAGATAGTAATTAAGTGACAGTATCAGCGAGTACTACAACAGTGCTTTTTTTTTTTTTTTTTTTTGAGACAGGGTCTTGCTCTGCAGTCCAGGCTGGTCCTGAACTCACTATGGAGCCCAGGCTGGCCTTGGACTCACGGCAATCCTCCTGCCTCAGCCTTCCAAGTGCTGGGATTACAGGCGTGCACCACCACGCCCAGCTTACGTGGTGCTGGGGATTCGAACTCGGGTACTTAGCACTTCACTTAGCACTTGCTAAGCAAGCGCTTTAACTGCTGAGCCATTCCTCCAGCCCACAACAGTGCTTTAAACATGCTAAAAAGCTCATACCTGAAGACCTAACCTGAGCACTATGTAGAGGACGCAGGGAAAGGAAGAGCAGGTGTCAAGGAACCCAGGAAATATTTAACTCAGTACTGAGTCTAAAACCTTAGGACCATAGGAAGGGTAGCCAGGATTCATACCTAGCCTTGTAATTTTCCTGCTTAGAAATCACAGGTCCTCAGCCTCACTTCCCAAGACCTTAGTGTCCTCATGTTCAAAATGGAGGCAATAATACTGGGAATCTTCTAGAGCTGCCGAGTTCAGGGAAAACAAGCACATGAAGAGCAAGGTCCCCACAGAGAACAGGCAGCCCAGGAAGATGGTGGCTGTCATCTCAGGCCCATCACTGACCCTGCCTTTTTCACAAAGAAGATAGAATATAGACACAGCAACCACTGCAACAATAAGGGTGGTTGGTTTTCAGAAAGGATGATATTTTCTCCATTTGTTTGTTAGTGGCCATCCCCAAGGTCTTGTCTTTTGATTGTGGCATGTTTGGTGGCTTTAAATGATCATTTTAAATCTGTTCAAGGTAGGCCCAAAGGTTGGAAAGGGGAAACATGGTTATCACGTTTAAGGGGTGAACTTGATTCCTATAGGAGACGTGTCCAACATAGATAGGCATTTCTGTGCAGAGTTTAATCCACAGCACTTCTAGCAGCCATAAACTTGGAACAAATGGAAGCTAAGTTGTCAAGGCCTGGCCAACTATGTAGCCCCAAGAAAAGAAGCTGTGGGCTGGGTGGGGGGAGCACTCAGCCAAATGAGAAATGAAGGTCATTAAGAGACACACAGAGCAGAGTGCCTGTCCATGTCGTGATGTCTTTAGCTTACAACAAAAGGCCAGGCTGGGCCCCAGGGTAAAGGCATCCACCAGAAGCAACACCCTGGCACAGCTCATCAGGAGCTGAAAAGTGTCACAAACAGGAGGCTCCAGCCCAAGCACCCTAAGTCCTCCTCTGACCTATGACAAGTTACCCACCTTCAAACCCATATGAAACATATCTACCAACCTGCAAAGGTATGACAGCCTGGAAGAGAGAAGGCAGGCCCCCTGAGAGCCTGGGAAACAGGCTGTTTTCAAAACATAGCAATATTCCTGTCTAGATCATTTTAAATCCCTGTAGCCTACAGTCCACCAAGACTTTCACATGGTGCCTTCGGGTAGGCAAGTTTTCTTTAATTGTGACATTACAGAATGTGGTAATACATTTGCCCAGTCACACAAATATGAGAAACCTGATTCTGGAAGGTCGTCACCTCTACATTTTCTTCTCTCCTCCATTGCTCTCACACTTTACTGTAAGTTGGTCAGGAACATGCACTCGGGTACAGTCATGCTCTGTTCAAATCCAGACAGAAGTGCTCACTTGCTAAGGACTCAAGAGTGCTGTTTCCTCATCTGTAGAATAGGAACAACAGCACCTGGCCCATCAGGTGGTTATGAGGTGCTATGGTTTGAATCTGGAATGTCCCCCCAATCGCCTCATGTATCTGGATATAGTGATATAACTGTGGAACCTTGTGTTGTTAGGAGATAGGTCTTGGCTAGAAGGGAAGAATGCAGGGGTTTGACCTAAAAAAGATTGTGACAACTTGCTGAGATTGGAGGTTACCCAGAGCAGAGTTTCCAGGTGTGGGTTACCGACTTGTGGGTCAGAAAGTAAGAGAGGGGCACCCACCCTGGGTGTGGGGGGAGCCAAGTTACAGCTTGAACTAAGTAAAGATAAAAGAAGAAACATTTTTACAGCACATTCCTGAAAAATATCTAGCCTTGCCTGAGTCTCCAGTTATTGCTGGGTTCACTTGGCTTATTCACTTGGCTTCTGGCTGCCATACAGCTCATGAGCAGCTCTCTAGCCTCTGTTATGAGCTTCCACCACTGCTGGCTGCCCATGAACAGATTATGTGATAACTTCTGAAACTGTGAGTTAAAATGAGTATTTCCTCCTTTAAATTAGAGAAGTTGGATATTTTGTCACAGCAACACAAAGTAACTATGACAGAAATTGATGCCAGGACTGGAATCATTGCTGCAACTTTACCTGACCATGTGGTTTGGAAGCCTTTGGAACTGGTTTGAGGAATAAGTTTGGAAATATTTGGGAATATCAGCTGAAGAAGCCTTGGAGTGCTTTGAGCCATACTTGATGGGAGATTTGGGTCAGATCTCAGAAGACCAGAATTCTAATAGAAATATGAATTTTACAGGCTAGCCTAATAAGTTTCAGATGGGAAGAAAGACTTTATTAGCAATTGGTCTAGAAAGCATGCCTGCTACTCTTCAGGTGCAAAGTGTGTCAGTATTTTGCTCGTATCCAGAGACTTAGACTGAAACTGAGAGTAAGAGCAATAGAGTACATAATCTGGTGGAGGAACTCTCAAAGCAGCTCAATGTCCAGGCTGTAACATGGGTACTACTTGCAGCTTTTAGCCAGCTCTACACTGAAAGACAGCAAAGAAATGGCAGAGAAAAATGATATATAAAGTTTGTAGTTTTCTAAAACAGAAAAGGCCTGCAAACTTGGGGTATAAGGGAACAGGGATGTTAAAGAGATTAGCATTAAGAAAGAAGCCAAGTATTTGACTCAGTACTACAAAAAGTTGCTTCAAGGGTGTCTCAGGCATCAGCAAGACCTCAACCTTTAACAATTAAAGGGTGTTAAGGCAAAAAAAAAAAAAAAAAAACTTCCTCTAAGTATAGTACCTCAGGGCATTTTCTAGGGCCAAAGAAAGAAGTATTTATGAGAGTCCAGCCACCTGGAGCTCAGCCATTCAGGTACTTGGGAGGTTACTGCAGCCAAAGGCCAGGAGGGTCAGACAACTGCTCTAGCCATTGACAGACCTTGGCACCATCCACATGGTGTTGACTTCACAGGCAGCTGGAATGCAAGAACTGTAGGGTCATGGAGGCTTCTACCCATATTTCAAAGAAGGCTTGGAGGCTGGGCAATGTACTCTGGGAAGGCAGTGCATGAGGTTGTGAAGGAGAAGCCTAAGGTACAGTGGAGACCCAGAAACTTAGAGATGCCAGAAATGTGGATCATCAGCTGAAGAAAGCCACCGGATGTGAGCAGAGCCAGCCCAAAGACAGAAGGTGAAATTTGCAACCAGAGGTAACACTGTAGGGCCAGGGCCACTCAGGCCCTTTGGAGTCCAAATCTTGCCACAGCGTACCCCAAGTGCTGGACATGGAGCTACCAGATTTACTCCCTGGCCTACTAGATATATAACTTGTTTTGGTTCAATTGCTTTCTTATTCCTCCCTTTTGGGATGTGGTTACCTTGTACCATATGTTGGAAGTGTTTAACTCTTTCACAGGAGCTCACAACTAAGGGTTTGCTTGAGTCTCAGAGGAGATTTTGGACTCGGACATTTTAGCAGTGCTCAAACTGTTAAGCTTTTGACAACTCTTAGAAAAGAACTAAATGCATTTCTCATCAGAAGGTAGACATGAGTCTTTTGGGAGCCAGTGGTGGAATGCTACAGACCAGGAATGTCCCCGGTAAACCGCATGTATTTGGAACCATGTGCTCTCAGGAAGTGGGGACTAGTGAGAAGGGGCAGATGCTTTGTGCTTGTCCTAGAGAGACCGTATCAACATGTTGAGACTGGGATTGGAGGGAATGCCCAGGACAGAGCTTTCAGGTGTGTGTTATTGACTTGTGGGCCAGCAAATGAGGGAGATGCAATTAACCACCCTGAGCGTGTGGGAAGAGGAGGCAAACATCAGCTTCAATTGAGTAAAAGAAGAAACATTGTTACAGCTTCTTCCAGGGAAAGCTCTGGCCTTTGCCTGAGTCTCCAGATATCAGACATCCACTGGCTCCTATTATGCAGCTTTTGCCTGGAATGGCTATAACCCGCTCTCCAGCCTCTGCCAAGGTTTTTCACTGATGCTGGCTACTTCATGAAATGATTGTGTGAGACATTCTGAAACTGTAAGCTAAATAAATCTTTCCTCCCATAAATTGTGGATGTCAGCGACTACTGAAAAACTAATACATGAGGACTGATGAGCTAAGACCTACAAGGTGCACAACAGGTTATGAGAACTGATGAGCTAAGACATTCAAAATGCATTCATTACATACAATCTTCTGATATCTAAAGACCCAGACCACATAACTACTAAACACTCCACAAAATCAAAACTAGTTTATAACTATTGGCCTAAAACCAGAAATTAAAAGGAACATCAGAAACGACCAGAGATAATTCCAAATAGTAGTTTCTGGGAACTTTTATTCAAAAACACCAAGGTGATGCAAATACCATGAGATTGGCAAAACCAAAAAAGGTGGGCAAGATCCAGCATTACCAAACACATGGGGGAACTGCAGCCTTGAACAAATTTGGCAGGAACAAGTTGGTAGGCATCCCTCAGGAGGACATGTTGGCCATTCTGGACAAACATGAAAAACACAATGACATTTCGTGACAAGAGTGCTCATCTCTGAGCTACGTGTCACAGTAACTGCGAGCAGCCCAGAGAGGCTACTGCATACCAAGAACCCACCGCCACACATCAGGACTCTATGAAGCTCTCCTATGGGGAAGGGAGTCACACCCCAGAGGGGCATTACAACCCCTCTTTCTTCAGTAGACAAACACATGAAAGTGATCGAATACATGGATGTGGTAAAGATGGTTATGAGGCGTGATCTCTACATCTTGGGATTCAGTATCTTAACTGTTTCTCCTCTGTGCTTTTCTGTGTTTAGCAAATTTCCACACACAAAAAAATACAAGTTTAAACTTTAAAGACTTTTTAATGAACAAATGTAAGCAAAAACAAGGAGGCAGCCTTCCTTCTTCCTCTTCATTTCAGCCAAAGCTAGCAAGCACCCTCTCCCTTGGACACTCAACAATAAATAAATAAATAAATAAATAAATAAATAAATAAATGAAAGATTTTTCTAGAATAGGGCCTGGGAAAATAGCTCAGTAGTGCTTGCCTAGCATGCACAAAGCTCTGGGTTCCATCCCCTAACACCACATAAAAATTAAACAGGTGTGATGTCATATGCTGTAATCCCTATTACTTGGGAGGCTGAGGCAGGAGGACTGCCATGAGTTTGAGGCCAGGCTGAGCTACAGAGTGAGTTCATGACAAACCTGAACTACAGAGTGAGAACCTGTCTGAAAGAAAGAAAGAAAGAAAGAAAGAAAGAAAGAAAGAAAGAAAGAAAGAAAGAAAGGAATTACAGAAGACACAGTGCTACCTGTCATGTGCTCTGTGTCTGCCTACTGTGTTGGCCCTGAGACAGAGGAGGCCTTTAGAAGTAATATTTTAAAACTTAATTCTACAGTTGTATGAGGCATATTTCAAGTATTCTACAATCACTCGTGACCAACGGCTACAGTGTTGGGCAGCACAGAGCAAACTCAGAACACACCCACCCTCATGGAATACTCTACACAGTCTTACTCCATTACACAACCTCTGCAAGGAGACCAGAAACCAGGAAAGGATGAGAGGGTCTCCACAGAGGCCAAGGGCAGTAGTTCTGTTTTTCTATAAAAGTCTAGAAGATACATATGTTAGAATTTAAGAGTCAGATATCTAGTGTCAATTTAGGATTGCAAAAGGATTGTGAAAATCCTCTTCCACCAGAGTGGTGGGAAAGCAACCAGAGAAGACACAGAATCCAGCGGGCTGGTGGGCCCATCGGTTGGCATTTGCGAATCCTTGCACTAGTGAATATGATATTTCCATCACTGTTAATAGTCAACATTCCTGGCCCGTTAGGGGCTTGAACTGCATTTCCTTGTTTCATACCCACTGAAACCCAATCAGGTTGATACTACTGTTATCCTGTTTTATAAAGGAGGAAACTGAGTCAGAGAGCCATGGTTCACATCAAGGCAGCCTGACCTAAGCAGCTCCACTTGTAACCATAGTGCATAACCTCTTAGAGAATGAAATGAAAAGCCACATTTCTGGGCCTTAAAAGCATTAAAGTATGGCCTGTGTCTCAGACTTCTCTATGGGCTTCATTAGCTCTAAATTCACTGAGTGCTTTTCCAGGCCATAAAGCAAATCTCGAAAGCTCTAAACTGTATAGTTGTGGAACGGAGGAACATTAGTATTTGAACACAGCTAATAAACAATGTAAAAAATCACATATTTCCTAACAACTTTACACAGTTGAGTAGTTTGAGAAAACACCCTGCAGAAAATTCAAAATGATAATGAAGTTAGAACCCTATTAATGTGTTACAAAGGCTTTGGTTTTGTAAGAACCTCCCATCTCCTCTTGATGCTTTAAATAATTAATTATGTTACCGTTAACTTCCGCACTACTACACCATTCAAAGAACCAGTCTGTAGCTACAGGAAGTCATAAATTGTGAGCTTGGGCACCTCATTATTAAAACTAAGTATGTCATTAGCAACTCTTGAGAATACCATTTCCCATGACCTGAGGAACCCTCCATGAGATCCCCTGCAAACCCAGTAATGCTTCATAACTGTCCATGTCCACTGCAACCCACCTCACCTCCCTTGTGTTTACTAAGCCTTGCTCACTACACCACTAGAAGTCAGATGGGACCTTCCACCAGCAATGGCACTAACAGATGTTTCCTCTCCTTCCTTTCCCCATCAACTCCCACAACTCAATGTCATGGGCATTTTGGGGAGTCTTCAGGAACTTCCAGTTAGCCAAAAACCCAAAGACTAGTTGTACCTGCAATAGTCAGAAAGTAACAGAACCCCAGTTCAAACCAGCATAAGCATAATAAAAGATTATGTGTTTAACTGAGAAGCCCCAGGGCCACACACAAGCTGACACCCACAACCAGATCCAGGGCCCTAGGTAATGCCATCAGGTAATCAACCAGCAATATTCTTTTGTCCTGCTTTCCTTTGGGCTGGATCCATTCTCAGGTAGGCGCCACCTGTTCTGGGCATCCCAGGCTCCCATATGACTGAATCAATGACTCCTCCATAGAGAAGACCTCTCTTCTCTAAAGCTCCCACTGAAGTCCTAAAAGAGACTCTCACTGGTGAATCTAAGTCATGTGTCTGTCCATTCAAGAACCAATCACCATGGACCAAGGGAAACAATGGAAGATGATGGGTCAATTCCATGTGATGGAGACAGGAGAAAGGGTGTGTTCTCACAAGCAGACAGTGGGGAACATGGGAGGGGGTATGGGAGAACTGGGGTGAGCAGAGAAGTCCTCCTCCAGGTCTGGTGCTCAACTTCTTACACATTCTAGGATATTATTATGTCTAGAATCTTGACCAGTGATAAACCTGAGATAGTCTTGTCCAGGGATCATACTCTAGAAGGGACTGATATGCACAGAGACATCAAATGAATGGCTCAGATAATGTTGCATTTCCTCAGTGCACCCCAGGATAAAATTGGGGGAGGGGAAGTACAGACAAGGGTGTTCCATGCCAAACTTCTCTCAGCTACAGTCTACTATTGTCCTAGATAAAGATAGTGACTTCACAGGGCAGGAGCTTCCTGCTACTGTACAAGGGTTTCCAGGAACACAGGCGACAGCTCTGAAGACCACAGAAACCCTGTTTTTACAGCTACAGCTCCCAACCCTCAAACTAGCGATCCATGTCGGCCTGAGGTGATGTTTTTTAAGCCTCTTGAAAAGCGAAGAAAACACAGTGAAATGTTCTCGAGGATGGTGTGTTTCATCGGAGTATATTGCCTTCCTGAGCCCCTGGATTTAGAAGTCTATTTCTTTTAAGAAATATCTGTCATAACAATTGGTGCTTTTTTTCTTATTTATTGTTATCTTTCTGTTTTAAACATCTCTATATGTGACCAAAATATAAAAACGTGTGCCCACCTTTCCTTTCTCCGTCAAGCTGCTGGATGAAACCAATCTTCAGTCATGTCTAAGGGCTCTGCTGTTCCTGAAGAAAAGGTAGCAGCAACTTCCCTAATGTAGGGCAGCATGCCCAGAAGCTTGTTTAAAATTCAGAGTCTCAGAGCCCACCCAATGACTCAGGGTCCACACTTCAACAAGATCCCCAGGTGATTCACAGGCATGTAAAAGTCTGGGAAATCCTGGACCAGATTTTGTCCAAGAACCTCATCTATATAATCACATCTCCAGAGAGCCCCTGAGCATAAGTATTTGCCGCTGGCTTGGAGCCCAAGACCAAACTTCCTAAGACTTGCTTCTCCCCCAGCACGGCAGGTACATACTATGGTTGTAGCTCTTCCTAGCCCGTATCTTGATTTTCCCTTAATAATGGCTGCCAACAGTCACAAAGCCCATGCCATGTGCACACTTTCCTGTTTGTAGTCATTCATCTCCTTAATCCCCAGACACTCCCTGGACCACTGCCAAATGGCTCCACCCACCTCTGTCTACCTCCGCATGTGTCTCCATCCTCCCAGCCTTTCCTAGGGCACCAGGGAGCTTCTATGATGAGCTGACCAGGCCTCTGTGCTCTTGTATCAACACTGCCTCGCTGCACTCTCCTCCCTAGACTGCAAGCTCCTACAGAGATGCTAAGCCTGGGGTTCCCCATGTGCACAACTCTCCCCCAGCACCTCCACCCCAAGGTCACCTCCAAAGAAGCACTTCACACCTCTACTGCACAGTGTCTCTCAATTATCACTCACTCAACTACCACTCCTAAGAATTTTACCCTAAAAGAACTGCTTGGCCTAAACTGAATATATGGGTAATATTTCCTTAAGTGTAGAAGAAAAATCTGATACCTACTTTGATAGAATACAGTATCTTTCTAATAAAAATTAAGCAAACATATACATAACTTTGCCAGGTCTGGTGGCACAGGCCTGTAATCCCTATACTTTGAGAGGCTAAAGCAAGTTCAAGTCTAGCTTGGACAATTTAGCAACTTAGTGAGATACTGTCTCAAAATTAAAGAGAAAAAAATGGGCTGGGGATATAGCTCAGCATGAAGACCCTGGGCTCAGTCCCCAGTACCTCTATACATATGTGTGTGCAATTTAAACACACCTTATATACCAGTTCCACTATCACTTAAATTGCCTCATATGCAGCTAGAAATCAGCATCTAGTGTCTTAATGCGTTAAATTGCTCACTGGACAAAACCTGAGCATGGGCAATGGCAACCTGTGGGCCAGGCTTAAATTGCTGCCCAGGGTTCCGCAACTCTACATAAACAGTAGTTCTTCCTTCCTTTGATTACATAAACCCCCTGGTCTAGAGCTACAGCTGTGGGCGTCCCTTACCAGTGGCCTTCCTGGGAGCTGGGGTGTCTCCTCCTGGGACTCCCGTCAGGCACAAAGTCCACAGTGGATGTCTGGACAAAGAGGATGCTCATTCTACATCAACCACCCACTGGAAGATTTTGAGGAAAGTTATGTGTTCAAGACTATTTGTTTTTCTTTCTGATCTTTTGGAGAGTTTGACAGAATCACAGAATGAGTCTCTGATTCCAGGGAGGCAGTGATGTTTATTCTGCCTCATTTTCTGACTCAGAATAGACAAGAGAAGCCTCCAGATCTACCTGGGACAGCCTCTGTAGTATCTCTCCTAGCATGAACCACAGAGGGAGGAAAAATGCTTGGGAAGCATGAACAAATCCAGAAAACACAGAGCCTGACTTGTGAACATTTGGACTAGGGATAAAGCTCATGTTCACAGGCTGGGGAGCGGAATCTAGGTTTCAGGCAGTTGGTTCATTTCTGAAGGATGTTACAGCTTACTTCTAATTAGCTGCAGAGAAGTGACATGTTTTAGTGTAAGAATAACAAACATCCGTCACAACCACCACCCCTGACACCTTCACAGGCACCTAGAGTCAGACAAGCCTGATGCTATTCCATGCTTGATCCGGGCCAGACACACAATCCATGCCTAAGGAATCAGCATCAATCCCATGTAGCTTGTTCTCTCAGGGAGCTGTCTCTTTGCAGAGCCAGCTAAGCTATGAAGATGTTATCTATTGAATAGTCCAAGTGCCACCACAGGGAGACAGCCTGCCACAGAAGAAACCCTGCACAGACAGGAGCAATCAAGAGAAAGACTTCCACGGGCTGGAGGAATGGCTCAATGGTTAAAGTGCTTGCCTAGCAGGTGCTAAGTCAATCACTAAGTACCAGAGTTCAATTCCCCAGCACTACAGAAACGGGGCATGATGGTGCACACCTGTAATCCTAATGAGAGAGAGAGAGAGAGAGAGAGAGAGAGAGAGAGAGAGAGAGAGAGAGAGAGAGAGAGAGAGAGAGAGAGAGAGAGAGAGAGAGAGAGAGAGAGAGAGAGACACGAGAGACCCAATAACCAGGTTGGGACTCTTGCATCATCACATGCTTGAAACCAGGAAGCACAAAGCCAAGCCACACTTGATACTTACACCCATGAATTCCCCCTCAAGGCTAAACCAACTTGAATTGGGTTGATGGTCCCTTGCAAGCAGAACCTGACTCATTCAGCTCTGGAGGGACATGCCAGAGGCTAGGTCCTAGGAAGCACATGTACAGCAGGACCACAGAACCCTTGGCTAAAGTGAGTACTCCTGAGCAAGCCTGCACACAGGAGAGAAAAGAAGCCTGATTCATATGTAGTGAGAAACCCTCAACTTTAGGAGGCGGCACTGGTCCTAGGAATGGGAATGGGTCCCTTAGAGGGACAGGAGGGAGGTTCATTGTGAAGGGGTGAATTAGGTCACTTGTCGAAGTACCAACCCTAGTACCACAAAACGAGACCTTCTTGGGAGATACAGTCTACAGAGGAAATCCAGTCAAAATGAAGCCATTAAATTGGTCCTAAGCCAGCATGACTGGACAGAGAAACGGATGGACACAGAGCAACCCAGGTAGAAAATGGCCAGTCACTGTGCCACAAACCCAGGGAAGAAGTCCAGACAGGACCTTCCCTTCAAGCCTCATAAGGAGCCAGCTCTACTGGCATCTTGATCTCAAACTTCTAGGCTTCAAACCTGAGAAAGAATAAATTTCTAGTGTTTAAGTGATATTTTGTTACTATGGCCCTAACAGAGGAGTGAGAAAGCCAAACAATAAGCATCCACAGGAGCCTGGGCTTTTTCCTATCTACAACAGGGAGCAAGTCCTGAGCCTCAGGGCACTAAGGCAGCAGAGCCTTGAGGGAGAAGCTGCCACTGTCCCCAGCACAGTGAGGGACAACTCGAGGAAAGGAGCCAAGTGGGAAGAGGGCCATCTGCTGTTGTGGTACCAGCACCCACCACACATCACCAGCCTCAGCCCAATAGTCAAGGGATATGTGTCTTAATTTTATATAAAGTATTACCTGCCTCCGAAGAACCTACAGATGACAGAATTAAATACAATGAGACACCAAAATCAGAAAGCACTCATGAAATTGCTGAAAGACTCCATAAGGCCTCTGATTCAGGTAGCAGCGTGGTGGTCATGTCACCTCCCTAATGTACCCTGGAAGGGCAGATGTTGTCACCAAGGGAAGCTGGGGGAAATGCCTACTAATCTCTACCACAACTTCTATGAGTCTAAAACTATTTCAAGTTGAAGAGTTTAGAAACCGTAAACAATTCTGAAGAGCCAAGTCTGTGCCGCTGCTGCTCTCCGCTTGGGGGTCCTGCTCAGCTCTACCTACTCACTTCCCGCAAATCCAGCCTTCTGGCCCATCTAAATGTCAGTTCCTGAGCACAGTCATCCATGGCAGGTCTTGGAGACTACTCAGCGCCAGAGGAAAAATGAACCAACCCTCTCATCCAACTTTGTGTTTCTTTGTGTTTTTGTTGCTTTTGTCAAACAGAGCCCAAGCAAAGAACAGGGCAAGTCTTTCTCCCTTGCACGTGGCCTGCTCTGAGCCTCAGTGCGACAGGCAAAGGCTCTATTCACATGCCGACATTGCGAAGCTCATCTGTGGGCACTATGCAGGGTCGATTTCTGTGAAATACCCAATTTTCATTTCTAGCCATCATTTGCTGTTCCAATACCCCCCAGCCTGCCTCAATGCAAGCCTTGTCCACAAGGAGCACAAAGCTGCCTTTGCTTGGGGAGCCAAGAGCAGGAGAGGAGGGAGCTACAGCTGAGATGAGGCGACCTCACTGCAGAGACTGGTCCCATTCTTCTCAGGCGCACTGGAACCGACCTGCCAGCGAGCACGCAGCTTGGAACTCCTAAGGGCCTCTCTCCTGGCAAGTGGAGAGGGTAAATAAATCTTGGGAAGAGGAAATGGGAGAAAACACAGTCCCCAGAGAACAGTGTTCTGAAGTGGTCCCATGAATTTAAAACTTCTAAGCTGAAGCCTCAAGAAGTAGGGACTTCCCCATCATTTGGGGCATTCCAGCAGAGAAAAAAAAAATGCTAACTGGGCAGGGATGCTAAAGAAGGGGTGGAGGGGGTCAAGTTCTGCAGAGATGGATGGACCAATGATAGGAAATCGACAGACCATAGAGTGATAAAGGATGGATGGGGAAAGAAAATGAGGGAGTCATGGTTTGAATGAGTCCTCCAAAAGTTCATGTGTTAGAAACTTTGTCCCCAGTGCCAGAGTACTGAGAGGTGAGACTTTGGGAAGTAAGTGACCTATTATCCAGGGAGTAGTTTAGTTGTAACAGTGAGCTCTCTGGCACTTTTCAGGTCTCACTATGGCATGTCCTCCACCATGCTGTGCAGCTACAACAGGACTCTCACTGGGTTCTGAGCACACACTGGACCATGCTCTTGGATTTCTCAGCCTCCAGAACCATGAATCCAACTCATTTCTAGCATTTATAAATTTCAACTCTCAAGTATTTTGCTATAACAACAGAAAGTGAACAACACAGACAGACAGACACTTCTTATACAAAAAGACACAGCTGAGTCACAGCTGCAGAGAGGACCCTGATCTCATCACTGCTATCCACACCCAGGAACCTACATCTCATCCACTCAGCCTCTTCTTGACTCTCTGTGCCATCTCCATGTGGTATCTGACAGTACACATACCCAACAGAACCACATCTCTGAATGGAGAACTCAAATGCTAAGCTCCCAACCTGCTCATCTCAATGGCTTCCCCACTGCTGCTCAGGACTGCTTCACTCTTCCAGCTGCTCGGGTCAAACCTTTGGGAAACACTCTTGTCACTTCTCTAATTCCATATATCTAACCCTTCAACAAATCCAGCCAACTCTGCCTTCAAGACATATGCAGACAGTGGCCCTTTCTCTTCACGTCCAGCTCTTACACCCCCTTCATTTGTTTTCTCCCAGAAGCAGAACTAGAGGTCAACTTCAGTGCAGATAGTTTACTGAGAAAACGATGTCAGGAAGCAGGACAGGGAGCAGGGAAAGTGAGGGATGGAAGGGGGAAACACCCATACACAGGTGCATTCTCAAGGCCACTGAGGTAGGCAGCAGGGGTTTTATCCTGTGGAAACTCTAAGAATCACCCACGACAAGGAGAGAGGCTAGGATATTACCCCCCTTCTGTCTGCAGAGGACTGTCCCTTGGCATTAACTCTGCCCGCATTCTGGCTCTACTTCTGGTGGTGTGGGGAAAGGTCCTAGGGTATTCAGCTACTGCCTGAGATGAGGCAGAGAAAGTACGCTGGCAACTATTTGGGTGGCCAACAGAAGACAACATGTATATTTGCCAATTTCCATAGTGTAAATTTTTCCTACTGTGGCCAGTGTCAAGCCTGCCAAGGTGAGGCCTAAGGCTGGCAACACTGCTCAAACCACTAGCTCCCATATAACATCTACTGCCCACAATGCTGGATGCATGAAAACCACCACCAAATATCCAGGCAAAGATGGTCCTAGGGGATACAGTCAGCCCCCCAAAATATCTGCTAACAAGCAGCTTGCTCAATGCCACCATCATCTCTAGAAAAATCACCTTCTACTCTTGTCTGACCCAGTACCATCTAATCTCACACTGCTGCCAAATCCCTTCAAAGGCTGGGCTCTCAAATCAAAGCCCAGTCTCAACCTAGCCCTGTCACCCTCTCAAGATTCTAACCTAACTCTTGGCCTCTGTGATTCTGACACTCCCCTATCACCCACAATGCTTTAGCCTCACTGTCTGCTTGCCTCCAATACTCAAGCACGTACCTACTTCAGGGCTTTTGCATCTGCTGCTCCCTTAGCCTGGGATGCTATTCTCCAAGGATTCCCATGGCTATCTCTCTCCTTCTGCTTGGTGATGGTACAGAAGTCTTTGCTCAAAGTCCCTCATTGACTATCACAGTTACTAGTAGATAACATTTCTCCCTAACATTCTCTTTTCTCTAGCTTTCTTTTGTCACCATCCAGGGAAATATGACTACCAGGGTGTATCATGGAACCACTTGTATCTTTTCTATTTTCCATGAAAGCAGAGACTCCTCCATAGGTCTCATTGCTATGTCCTTGGTTTATTTGTGGTTTTTTTTTTTTTCAGTTTGAAAAGCTGATATAAACAGTTTAAAGGAGGAGAGGTTTATTTTGGCTCACAGTGTCAGAAGTTCAAGTTCATGGTTGGCTGGCTCCATTGCTTTTAGGAATGCAGAGAGGCAGAAACGGCACAGAAAAGGTCACAGTAGAGGAACGCTGCTCACTTCAGGGCAGGCAGAAAGCAGTAAAAGAGGGAAAAGGCAGAAAGAAGTGGGGGGGGACAACCTCCCCAAGATCATACTCCCACATCTTGCTCCCTTCAGCTACGTCCATCTCGTAAGTGTCCATTACTTCCAACAATGCCAATCAATTATGATTCCTCAATGGATTAATCCACTAATGAAATTAGAGACCCCATGATCCAGTCATCTTCCAAAAGTCCTACCTCTGAATACACAAGACTTGGGGACATTTGAGATCTAAGCCAAAACAATGCCATCTATATCAAAACCAAAGGCATGCATATATATTTGGTGACCAATGAATATTTTTCAAATGGCTGGCAATCCAAACTCACTCTAAAAGTTCAGATTCATTCCATTTTTTAAATTACCACTAGGACTCACAAAGAATATTCCTGGCTCAGAACTTTGGGGTCCAATGCCCTCTAAAATCCAGCACGTTGCTGGGGTCATCACATAATTGGCTTCTCTCCAGCACAATGTAAGTACCACAGTCACTCACAGGGTAGTAACTTTCTTATCCATCATGGCCACCTGGCAGGTACAGTCACAGACACAGATGGTCTATTCCCCAAATTCTACCCAGATGAGGCCCAGCCAGAAGCAAACAGAGAACCTTATTGAAAAGTCAGTACCTGCCAGCAGTGCCCACCAAAGGGCTGCAGTGGCAGGTGAGAAAATAGCTCCAGAGAGATCAGATACACTCAATGGAAAGTCTGCAATCTATGGTAGGGAGCATGCCCACTGACTCCAGGGAAACAGGGGCAATCGGGGCTCAGGTGGGAAAAGGGAACTGGGCAAGCTCAAGGGCAAAGAAAGCAAAGGCAGCCAAGGAGACGTTAGTACATTCCTCCCTCGCAGCCATGAAACCCTACAAACGATTTCTCTTAATTTTAACATCAGCTTTGGGCGAGGGCCATGAATAGAATTCTAAATATAGTCCAGAGCAGAATTAAGTAGGATTTTCTAGTTTCTGCAAGCAACTCACAGACAGCACATCAAGCGGAATGAGAATATCACATCAGCCACCAGAGGTGACCGATCCTGAGAACCTACACACCACACGAGCCCTTTGCAGGCGCCATTTTCATTCACTCCTCTGAACTGCAGGAGAGACTCATAGAGTTTTTACCTAGATGTTAAGCAAGGAAGACGCCTAGGCCAGCTGAGACCTCCACAGCCTTAGCAGGGGTCAGAGGCTGGAATGAGGTGGCACAGAACCCACATGTAGGCAAAACTCATAAAGAAAGCAAACTGCAACTCATTCTACAACTTAGAACCCCACGAGAAGATGAGGGATTTAAAAATTCATTATGAATTGAACATACGACAAAAAAAAAAAAATTCATCAGCCCTTCCCACAACGGTGGGGTCATCAAGAACAAGCACATCTAAGAAAATGCCCCAGCAAGAGTTGCCAAGAAGACCAATTACCATTATGACTAGATGGCATGTGAGATCCTGACAGGAACCTGGGACAGAAAGAGACAGAAGGGGAAAGTAAGGACACCTGAGCAAAACATGGGATGCAGCGAATAACAATGCATGAGTAGCAGTTGATTCACGGAAACAGACAGCACCTTCATTAGCATGTGTAAGGCCTTGGATTCAATTCCCAGATCGACAAAATAAGTAAATAAAACAGGCCTAAATGTTTTCCAGGTGAGCTCCTGTATGTTGTAGACTGAGACCATGTTTTTGGCCTGTCCAGCCAGCAGCATGCAGGCCACACATAACCCAAGATGGCTTTATGTGCATCCCAACACAATTTTGATAACTGTCACAAAGCATGACAGATCTTTTGTGCTCTTTTTTTTTTGGTTACTTGTATGCATTAACTATAGTACATATTTTATACGCAGCCCAAGAAAATTCTTCTTTATTCTATTAAGCTTAGTAAAGCCAAAAGTTTGGGTACCCATGCTAGAATACGGCCCAGTCAGACACAATCCCCAACAGACACTGGTTCAGGGGTGGACCCCCCAATGAACCAGCAAAGGAGGTCAGCTATTGGGGGTCAGTGCATACTGTCCTCAGGTTGAAAGTTGTACTCCGAAGAGAGCCATAGATCAAAACCTATACTTCTTCAAGAAGGCATCAAAGATAGTCCCAGTCAATGTCTAAGTCCAGACAGAAAGAAAGCCACCTTCTAGCAATGCTGCACCGGCAATTTCCCTGTGCTGTGTCACCCCACTTGCTCCAAATCTGGGGGTGAAAAAGCAGCTAGTAGGTGCAGAAGTCATGAGTGGGAGAAAGAACACGATCCAGTTCTCCTAAGCAGGGCACCAGAGTGAGCGTGGGTGGGCTGTGATGGCTAGGTCAGTGGTGGCATGGCCTGGATATAAGTGTCAAAGAAGCACCCCAAGAGTGGACAGAGTATCCCAAAATCTACCTGGAGACAGTCTGAGAGACAAGAATACAGAAGGTAAGTTGTGTGTTCTATTTTCTGTTAGGTTTCAACATGTTTGCTCACACGTATCAAGTATAATTATATCAGTTATGTAACACTACACAACAAACCAACCCATAAGATAATGATGAAAACAGCTGAGGACTCCATTGTTCACAAGATCCACATGTAGAGGGCTACACTCACCTAGGCAGCTACCCTCCAAGCTTAGACAAAGGCAAAAACACCAAGGGCAGCCTCTGATATCTGCTGGCTGGTCAGGCTGCTAGCCCCTTGATTCCCCTCCAGCAGGTTGCTCAGAGCTCCATATGGGCCATTGGTGTACAGGAGGGTTGAAATACATGCTGCAGAATTTTTGTGTCATGGGCTTAGAATTTACCCTGTGTCACTTGTGATACATTTTACTGACTAAAAGAAGTCACAGCAGATAGCAGGGGACAGCATGGCCTCTCGTCTCCTAATGGGAGAAATGTAAAATAACATTACAAAAGAGCAGGTAGGACCAGCAGTGCTTGTGTGGCCACTTTTGTAAGCTACTGTCCCCTGGTCACCAGTGGGGAAAGGCAAGGAACTCACCTTTAATCACAGGGTCTGGACCTAAAGCCACAAAGTCTGACCCAAGGCCCCCTTTTACATATCCCTCCTAAGGTCAGGCCAGCCAATGACACAAGTGACCCATGACGTTTTGATGGGATTCCAATTCCTGCTACAACCAAGATGGGTGAGCTCTGATCACTGTGCTGCCCTGGGAAGCCAGTTGCATGCCCACACTTGGAATGGACAGATGGATGGTTGAATGGACAGGGGCCCTGATGTGGCACTAGACAAAAAAGCCGTTCTCAGAGTCTGAGGAACCTAACCACATAAAAAACACATAGCCATCCTGTGTGTGTCAATGACATGTATTTCTCCTGCAGCCCAAATACCCAGCTGATGTATCCCATTCCCATTTACAAATTTCTCAAATGTTCATAAGACTGAGCTCTTTATCTTCCCCAGCCCCAGAGCCTGTTGCCTCTCCTGTCTCCCCAGTATTCGTACCTGTCCCCCCGCCCGAAGCTCATCCTCAGTCTACCCTCAACACACACACACATGCACACACACATGCCCTCAGTAGACACTCTACATATCTATCTCCTCGTACCAGTGGCAACCTCCACTGCCCCCTCTACCTGCTGGCCCATCTCCTCTGTCTGAAGCAACTGCAACAGCCCCTCTCCTCTTCCCAACACCCACCATCTTCAGAACAGCAGCAGGCTGACCATGCCAGTCGTTAATGGCTTGCTTATTCTCTATCTCACAAACCTCAACAGCATCCTTCTGCTCAAAGGAGAACAACAACCCTGAACGTGGTCTTCACCATACCGGCAGAGCTGGGCCCTACAGCACCTTCGGCCCCATCCCCTAGGCCTGCACTAAAGCACAACACTTTTCCCACAACAGAGTCACCATGCTGGCTCTTCCCTCCACCTAGGACAGTCACCTTCACCTTCCCCTGGCTCACTCTTCACTGTCTCCCAAATTTTACAACCACGCTCCCCAGACACAGCTTGAAGAGCAAAAAAGGCAAAGGACGGGGAATCAAAGATACTTCCTCCTGTGTCACTCAAAAACAATAAAAGGGGAGGATAAGGCAGATATATTTTCTGAAGGAACACACAAGACTCTGGAGTGGCCAACTCTAGGACAAGAGGCCACGCTCAGAGCCTGGCTTTCATTAATGATAAAGATGGTCACTGTTGATTGGAACTCCCATTCATGCCACAGGCACTTGACAAGGCATGCCACTGGCTAACCACCCATTAGCCACATGATGCAGACCTATTGTCATTCCTGTATGACAGATAAGAAGAACAAGACCCAGAGAAGAGAATAAGTCAGCCGGCAAGTGAGGACAGACAGCAGCACAGGCCTGGCAATCTCCAAGCAGACACATCTATTCTGCACTATCTTGTCTCCTGCCATCAAGTTTTCAGTATGTGCACAGTCTACCTTTCTAGTCTTAAAAAGCCTATTTAAAAAAAAAAAAAAGATACCCCTTAGCTCCCACAATAGGTATACATTTCCCTTCTCTGCATCTCAAGGGTGGGTTATTTTTGAAGGCCGACAGATATCACACCATAGCAACGGCGCAGAGTGCCTAAAGAAAGGGTTCTGGATAAACATGATGTCAAATCAGAACCCATGCAGAGCCCTCCTCAAAATACACTCAGCAATGGATGACCAGGAACCTATAAGCTCCCTAATGAAATGAGCCTAAATGTCTCTTTTCTACAGAAGGGACCAGCCATAGCCCTGACCTGGGCCCCTGACCAATTATGACCTTTTAAAAAGATGAGAAGTTATAGCAGTATCTACCTCTCCACACACACACATACACACCTGCACACAACACATATGTAGTACACACACACCTCTATATAGGCATACAACAGACATTTACACACATGCCTGCACACATACACACAGGATGACTCATTTTCCCAATGTCTTCTGACAAAAATTAGCACAAAAAGATTACGAAGGTTAGGAATATTAAAACAGGTAGTAAAATTGACCTGAAAATATCTGCTATAAGTCTCAGGACTCTGCCTTTACCCATTACCTCTCTCTTCTTTTAAGGAGGAAAGAGGATGGAATCTAGGAAAAAAGGATAAAGAAGGGAAGGGATAAGGGGGAGATAAAATGCAGGAAGGAGAAAAAGAAGAGAGGAAAGATCAATTAATTGCCTCTGGATTCCATAGAAAAGACCATGCTAGTTTTGTCCTCCAGCTCCCAACCTCTTCTCTAGCCTGGCAGATGGTTTACAGAGGAAGCAGTTCACCATAGCCCAGACCTCCCTTGGGGACAAGCAGCCTGTGGTTAGTGGGGCATGCCCTCACCCCCACCTACTGAAGATCAGGCCACTGAGGCAGGGAAGCACTGGACCACCGTTAGCAGTCAGTACCTACCTGGGAACAGCCACTATACAAAATATACCAAAGCTCCTGGCTGCCCATAAGGGCAGGAAGGGCATCATTACGCAGGAAGACACAGCAGCACAGACAGCTCACAGACATTCTCGTCACCTAGGCCATATGCTTAGGTTTGTCTGCTCGCCACCTGACCAAATCGAAAGAGGCCACTTATTATCATAAAGAAGAAAAAGGATTTATTCAAAGCCAGTCTTGAGCAGATGGCAGTGCCTACTTGCCTCAAGTCACCATCTTCCCATGTACGTGTATGCAAGGGTCTTTTATAGTACAAAACAGAAGGAGAGAGGAACATGGAGAGATAATGTCCATATTCAATTGTTCTTTGTAGAAGGAAATGCTTCCAACTTCCTGCAGCTTCTTATAAGCTAAAGTATTTACCAAAAGTGTTGCTGGTTCTGGGTGAGGGACTGTCCCCTCGGGTTAGAGGCCTGGAAAGACTAACTGCCAGTCCTCTGAAGGCTCACAAGGGCATATCCTGCTGCTGGGCTGGAGGCAGAATGCATTTACAAAGGTTTGTCAATGGATTGACAGCAGCTGCAATGTCCCCCCATTCTGCTGCTGTGACAGCTACCTAGAGTCCTGGAAAAAGCCATTTCATCTCTAAAGAAAAAAATCTAATTTTATGAGTTTAAAACCACAGCATGCTAGCTACACTGTGAGCATGACTGTCTCATGATATCAGAAAGCCAGGACATGCCAGAAAAAGAGGTGAGGTTTCCAAAAGCACAGGAGCCAACCTGAGGGAACTTCCAATGGCCCAGTCTGGAGCAGCTTTGCAATAAGGTTAACAACATTAAAGAACTAGATTCCATGGAATAAAACAAATATGCAGGAGTCTACATAGATATAAACGGTTCAATAACAAAAGGCAGAAAGTTTTCCTTGAAATGAAATCCCAGTGATTGAATGTAGAAGGATGGAAATGGAGACCCATATAGTAATTGTTATAGGCAGGAGTCCTCAGTGCATGTAAAGGTGTGATGAGGGATGCAATGTCTGCACAGCCTATGAGTTATTTAGATCCTCACAAAATATTAATCACAAAAGGAAAAATGGTTAGCTTTACAGTCGGGGCACCTTGCAAAGAGATTGAAGTCCACATCCCCGGGAATGGGACTAACAACACTGTGGACCTCTGAGATGATGCATGGCAACACAGTATTTTCTGTGAGATTCATGCCCAAAATATATAAACTGAATTTAACTGGGAGAAAACATCAAACAGCCTCTCATTTTGGGACTGTCTACAAAATACCTAACAAACACTCTTCAAAAATATTAGGCTGTGAAAGACAGCATGAGGAAGGAAGGACGCCAACAGAGGAACACTAGAGATCCTATGCATGGCATGCCAGGCAGGATTCTGGGTTGATTTGGGGCCAGATAAAGACTGTGGTGCTGTGAAATATATATGGCCCTCCTCCCTGGCAGGCAACTACTGAAATCTTTGGAATCCCTGAAGTGATAGGTCTTTTGTGTGCTAATGAGCCAATTGGTAGCTGACAGCCCCAAGGAAGTTTGACAATAGGTTGCCACTGGAAAGACCAAGGGAGGATTAGAGGATTGGCACTTTGGGTCCCATTTCCCAACCTCCACAGAGGGGAGAGAGGCTAAAGGCCAAGTTGATTTCTGTGGCCAATGATTGTATCAATCATGCCTGGGTAGCAAAGTCTCCTTCCCAGAGGAGCCAGCCCAGGAGCTTTTGAGTTGCTAGACACATGAAGGTTCCCCTTCCCACACACTTCTCCCTATGCATCTCTTCATCTGAATCAACAGCCTCTATAATGAACCAGCCACTCTGCTGCCCTTAGTCCTGTGAACTACTCTAGCAAATTAATGAACCCAAGGAGGGCATTGCAGAAACCCCTTATTTATAGTTAGTAGGTCAGAGGTACAGCTAAGATATCCTGAGGCTGAGGATTGATATCTGAAGTTGGGGGGAGGAGGCAGGTTGGACACTGAGCCCTCAATCTATGGGATCTGATGCTGCCTCATGGTGGATGGTCTCAAAATCAAATTGAATTGAAGGACATCCTGCTGGTGTGTGGCACAGAACTGATTGCTTGGTAGTTGAGCAAACCCAAACATAACATTGTTAGAAATGTGCTATGAGAGTCTAGGAGAAACTGACTTACATTAGGTTCTTTCTAAATACTCAGAAGGATATGAGTAGACAACTGTGGACAAATTTGATGGTTAATACTATAACATGCTCCTGAAAACACTGCACTGGGCGCCATCAGGGAGGGTAACAGTAGCACAGCCCATTTCACAGATGGCAAGTAGAGACAACACAGAACACAGATGGAAGCCACATGAGCCTGGACAAGTGCCTTAACCTTTCTTAGCCTCAGGCTTTCAGCTGTCAAATGGAAGCAATGACATTTCTGGCTCCTAATAGTCTGTCATCACTGTATGACACAAAGCCGTAAACTTAGCGGGTAAAAATATTATGGTGTATTAGCTCATAGTTCTGTGGGTCAGCAGCCTGGGCATGGCAAGGCAGGGATACTGAAGATGAAGCTGAGGTGTCAGCTGGGCTGCATTCTCCTCTGGAACCCAAGAAAAGACTACTTCAAACCCATTCAGGTTGCTGGGCAAACCCAGTTGTTCACAGCCATGGGACAAAGTCCCTGTTACTCTATGAAGGGCCAGCAGGGGCAATACTCTGCTTCTAGGGAGTGCTCTACTTTTGCATACCTTACCAGTTGGACCTTCTCACTTCACAGCCAACCTTCTTGCCCCATACTGTACCCCAACCTCAGTCTCCAGCAACAGCTTTGTTCTTCCTAACAGCTCACATGCTGAGGTCAGGCCCACCAACAATAATCATGCTTTAAGACCAACTGTCTCATAATACTTCTCAGTTACATGGTGACATCATCATTGTCACAGACGGCACACAGGGAAGGGGACTCTATAAAATATGGGTCACTGAAGGTCTTCCCTTCACCTTTCCTCCTAAGTGGGAGGAGCACAAGAGTAAGTCTCAATGATAGTGGTTGCCACCATCCCTGCTCCCATGTCCACAGAATTCATATCCAACTACCACCCTTCCAGTGTAAGATACTCCAGGGAATTATTCCCAAGGTCAGGAACCCCTCTGTCTCTCTCCATACACGGCCAGATTCTCCTCCTCCATTCCTTACACACATTCTTCAGGACCCGGCAGTCAGCCCACTTTTAGACTGGCAAAGCCCTCAGCTTCACCCTGTAGTACCCAGACACATAGCTGCTCCCAGGGCACATGCTCTTTCCATGCTCCAGATCAATCCTTCTTCTTCTGGCCTTTCCATGCCATCTGGAACTACACCTCCTCTCCCACAGGACCCTTGGCAAGTGACTCACCCTAATGGGCTGTGCAAATCCAAAGTCCATCACTCTCTGCCACCACCACACCCTTCTTGATCATCACCCAGGTGCCCCTGAACCCATTTACCGTCCTGAGGTGGCCACCACAGGCAATGACTTGGAAGTGCATCCAATCAGGCTCTTAGTCTTTCTCTGTCACTAATATATGTGAACAAATGCATTCATACGTGCCTCCCTGGGCTTCCCATAGTGTTCACGAAGGCAGACAAGTTCCTTGCTAGTCCAGGAGATCCTGCCCAAGTGGCAGGGGGCTTTTCCTTACCCTCCATACCACACACCTGCTCCTCTCTATTCTCCAGTTTTTTGGACACTTTATGCTTCCTCAGGTATCTGTCTTTAGCATGCACCTTTCTCTCCAAACAGCACATTTCTCTTGTTCTTAAACCGGTTACTCCATTCTACCATTAGGGTTTAACTCAGATCTCAGAAGCCCACTCTCTGGACCTCTCCCCCATCTCCTGGGGCACATCAACTCCCATGCATGCCACCAGAGCACCAGGTCAGCTTGCCCACCGCCTGACGGAGCATCCACCTGTAGCTAACCCCCCCCCCAAAAAAAAATGATCTACTATACTAATCACTCTATGGACATGAGGCAACAGGTTTGCCCTGTGCATATTCCCCATGCCCAGAGGCATGCCTGACATTGTCCTGGGTGCTCAGTGTGCTGAAAGTGAGAAGGGGGAAGGGGGAAGGGACACACACATCCCAGGAGCTACATTCTGTCATGCTTCAGTCTTTGTCTGACTCTCATTTCTACCCAGAATCTCAAATGAGAAAAAGTTATTAAATTCCCTGTCTCCACTGAGCACTGCCACCTGGGATACCACTTCCAGAAAACGTTAATAGAACCCTGGGTACTGAAGGAAACATCTCCACATCCCCTTCCTAAGAAGATCAACCAAACCTGAGTGCCAGAAAAAGCTAACAGAAAGAAAAAGAAAAGAAAAGAAAAATGACTGGAATCAATACTCTCCAATAAGAGAACAGCTGTTCTATGCTAATATCCTTCTGGAATAAGCTATTATTGGTTAATTTTTAAAACCACACAGAGACCAATTATGAACAATTTGTAGACTTATTTTTAGTAACGCATGTTAGTGCAAAGTTGAAATCTGAGCCGCTGCCCTCTTGCCTGCTTGTTTGCTCCAGGAACCTCCAACAAAGTGAGACCATTTAACCTGAAATCATTATGCGTTCTTGATGATGTGGTCTTGGGTTTTCTCTTCCCCGTGGATTTTGCTTTTTCTTTATGGGAACATGGGGAGCAGGTATCAGAAGGGGCTGCTGGGTGCCACTGCCATTCACTCTATACCCCCAGCCAATGTGCACCAAGCACCTGCTGTAAGACCCAGTCCTAGGGCTGAAGACAGAACTGTAAGCAACACAAATCCCTAAAGGACGATGCTACAAACATATTCCCTAGAAAGTAGGAAAGACTTGGAAAAACATTGGAGAAAAACAATCACATTAAATTGTCAACACTCTATGGAGTAATAATCTTAGAAAAGAGACAAGTCACATCAGCTTAGCTTCCCCTGGAGACAAATGGAATACAGCCGCCATGTGATCCACAAGACAGCCCACCTGGGCAAATGGAAGCACAAAGCAACATTCTTAGTCGGCTCCATGTTGTATGTTATTAAATGTCCCCCCACTGCTCACTGTCCCCTTTGAAACACATGTGATAAATGATAAATTCTCCCAAAAGCTTTTGTTATTTCATATTAAAGCATAGCCAACTACTCACAAAGCTTACAGGGAAAGAAGGAACCAAAACAAAGGACAAGAAAAACGCAGGAAACCCCATTAGCCCAGCTGTCCACATTCATGCTCCTTTTCCTGTCCAGACTTAACCTCACAGAGCCCAGGGATGTCGTGGCCAGCTCAGCTAGTCACAGCCATGAGCCTCAGCTGGTCTATGACTCAGGCTTTGCCTTTGATCTGTTACATGACCTTGGCATTCTAGTTCCTTCAGCCCAGGTGCCCCTCTGGGAAGATTAGGTAGAAGACCTTGAGAGAGAAGCCTAGAGTATACTCTGGTGATGCTACACACCACCTCCCAGGATCCTGACTTCACCTAGGAATGGAGACCCTTAGGCCAGCTAGGAGCTTCAAGACTGCACAGGATCAGAGCTGCCCCCTAGTATTCTGTACTGTCAAAAAGTAGAGAAGCCTCCTAGAGCCCTCAGTGGAAGCCTCTCCACACTGACAAAAGGCGGCAATTGCTTGCTCATGGTGAACTGAGATGATCTGGGTTCCAGGCATCATGCTAGACACATCACAGTGATCATCTCATCTAAATATCAGGCCTGCATCACTATACGGTAGGCATCACTGTAAGTAAACCTCCCTGTACAAGTTGGGAAAACAAGGCTCAGACACATTGCATGGACCTGTGAAGGTTGCACAGTGAATGCAGTCGGCTGGCAGATGAACCCAGACATTCTATATCAGTCTATTTCCCTGCTCATATTTTCTAAACCTGGTCTGCTGGCCTCCCAACTTCAAGGTTCCACCATAACAGAGGAGGGGAGAGAATCTCAATGAACCTGGCTCCAAGATCCCACAGGGAAGGTCTGTCTATCACATTAAGACTGCACAATCAAGTACAGTGTTCCCTACAATCTACGTGACCCTTCTGCTCCTCCTACCAAAAGGGGTTGAGTGGACTGTCCTCCTCATGACAACACTAACAGAATCTACAAAAGTAAATACTTTAAGCTTCGGCCCTAAAAGGTTCCGTATGCCACCAATGTCTCAGGACAGACACCTCTGGGTTGGACCACAGACACAAGAATGACACTAGAGAAGGGCCACAGACTGAGCCTAGCCTGGACCTCCCACCACACCACCCCTGCAGGCACTTAGGAGTAAAAACAGCAACATGAAGATGCTTCTGGTGGAGAATGAGTCACTTAGCTGGGCATGAATAGACACCACACAAAAGGGGCACCTGGAGGGCTCAGGTACACACTGCATACATTATCTTGTAACTGTGTCTGTCAAAGGTCCAGCCAAACAGTGAGCTCCCAGGGACCCCTCAGTTCACCTTATCACATTCCCCATATACAGCTGTATCTGTTATATCATCTCATAAATAATAATCAAAGGGTCACAAGACAAAGATAATATATTACAACTGTGTCTCCCTATCTCATTTGGTACTATATGATTTTTATGGCTTTTGTGACATCATGTCTTCCAAGTGCTATTTTCATTATGTCTTCCCATATGTCAGGGGGGTTTTTTACCATTATATTAGGACTTCTAAGCCATCTTCTTTTTCATGTAAATAAGCTTGATTATACAATTATCCGGCTATCTTTTGGTACCCCGGGGGACTGGTTCCAGGATGCCCCTTGAACACCAAAATCCACAGATGTTCACATTCCTTACATATAAAGTGGCACAACATTTGCACAGAACCTATGCATGTCCCCATATGTAATATCAAAAAAATGCTACACTAATAGTTGTTATGCTCTACTATTGACAGAATAATAACAAGAAAAAATTATGTACATGTTCAAGTATAAGTGTAGTTTTCTAGTATTTTTGATCCAGGCTTAGTTGAATCTATGAATGCAGAACCCAGGGAGGGGACCAAGGGTATATGGCCCCTCTCTTTGGAGGGGTGTATCTCTGGCCTCAGAGAGTGCAACAGGAAAACAAGGACAGTGCAGATCCTGGGCCACGTGGGCCCCAGAAAAGAAATTGCTGAGGCAAGACTAAGCTGGCAAACACATCTCAGGAGCTTTGTATAGAAGACCCTGCCAATGCCAGTATCAAGGCTGGAGACCTCTTGGCTCAAGTGACACAAGCAACAAAGAGGTGCTTGAGATCATGCAGAAAGACAATTCTGACAACTTGACTTTACTTAAGTACCCAGAACTATTGATAACAGGGAAAAAATTTTGTCTGCATATGGGCACAAATTTTTAAGAGACAACAGAACCAAAAAATATTACTAATGCTACATAGTTCACTAGTAAAAAAGTAGAGTGATTACCCTAAAAAGTATTGTATTTAAAACAACTGCACAATAACATATAATAAATATATTTGTCAAGCCATATAGCCATAGCTCCCACCTTCTCTTCAGTCCTTAGCAGATTCATTTCATAGCTACCAACTAATCAACATCAAAATACACGGATACAACCATTAAATAAGGGGCACTGCCAACCTGCTCATCTAAATGATTTGCTGTAACAGTAGGAACACAAGGCCTTGCCTGTCAAAGAAAGGACTTTCGACAACTCTGTGGGCAGCTGATTCTCTGCCATGACCATGCCTGATTCTCAATGAGTAAGTCTTGCCCGGGTGGCCATTCTGGTTAAAGAACCGGGAAATGGAAGAGCAAGTGTGCTTCCGTGTGCTTATGTAACTATAGCTATGTATCTGTTCAGTGGGTGGCCCCAACTGGGCATGTAGTTAAAACAAGGGTCTATTCCATCTCAAGAACAGACCATGTACCAGGAAGATGCAGCAAGGTGGCAGGGCATCAATGTCACCTGGATTCAGGATCTTTAGGCCACTTCTGTATACTCAGTCATGCTGACTTCAAAGAGAGGGTACATTCCAAGAAATTTGAAAGGTAATTTCCTCATTGTGTAAATATCATAAGAGTATATTCACACAACCTCAATAGCTAAGATGTCACCAGGTAATATAATGTCATGCGCCCACATGTGCAGTCAACTGTCACTGTTAAGTAGTGCATGCCTGTATACATGACCACTGGTAGGTCACTCAGCTCCCCAGCTCTTCAAGCCCACCTCAGAGTATGCAGAAGATCACAGGAAATGGGAAGCGATGGTCCCTGGTGCTATAAGAACCTACAAGCACATTTTTACCCCAGCCAATGACCACCCTGCAACTGTTAGCTCTGAGAGGCCATTTGTCTTGTTCCCTGGATAAATATCACTAAATGAAATCTAGGTAGATATAATGTTTAGCTTGGATCATACATCTTAGTCCAACCTTTAATTTCTAAGCAGTGTTATGACATATGAAAACTGCTTCAGTCTTCCTATGAGACTCTTTCCACTTGAGGTTTTGACACTCAGCCTACAGGCCACAAGCCACCTTCCAATGACTTTGTTCAGGTCTCGTGGTGCTTTTCACTTTTAAGTGGACACAGCAGGGATTACAGTTGATCACCCAATAGCCAATCTCACACTCCCCTTCTGGATCTAATCTCATTAGAAAGAGCAATGCATCTATCTGAAAACAAAACCCAAAGCAAACAAACTATATTTCCCAGCCTCCTTTGCAACTGGCAGTAGACATTCCATGCTCTTCTGGCCAAGCAGGTATAAGTAAATGTCACCAGGTAAGGCTCAGACTGGCAAGTGGATGCCCCATATCTTTCACTATGTCTTCCCTCCTACCTAGAAGCACTCTGTTTGCTAGAGGTGAAGTGACAATACTATAACCAGGACTTGGGCAGAACATCACAAAGTTTTCGATCCTGCAAGTGGGAAGCCACTGTGCTGCTGTCTGCGCTTCCTGGAAAGAAAAACCTCTATCATCTAAACCAGAGTCATGTGGATTTTCATTCACATGCAATCAAACCAATCGCTAATAATGAACTTGCCAATATTTAAAAATCACATCTCCCATAAAAATTTGGAAGTTTCAGCAAAACTCCTAAAACAGAATGGCTGAGCCACGCTAGCCCCATCACCCACAGCATTAAAAGCTCTTCCTGGCAGTGCTGTTCCATGACTTGCCCACTCTCAGGAGTTCCGGGCCCTGTCAAAATTACAGTCTGTGACCCTGTACAAAAGAGTCCAGAATGTGGGACAGAGTTCTTAGTCAGGTTCTCTGACTGAATTCCCTTCACTTCTGTTCCTGTGATATCTCCATCCACTCATCAATAATGATCTCTAGGTGAAAGAACATTAAGTAAGGGGCCCAAAGTTCCCACTCTGCATTGCCCCTATTTGTCTCAGTAGCTCTGAGCATTAAAACACCTTCCATATGTCATTAGAGACAGATGCTTGGTTCCCGAGAAGAGTCACAACACACTTGCAAAGAAAACAAACTCACCAATGCAAAAACAACCTAAAAAGTATCCCTCCAGATCCCACTGAAAGAAAACCTCATGTGCTATACAACCATTGGCAGGCCTGAAGGACAGAGTGGGGAGGGGGAGCTAGGAGAGTCCCAGCCAGAGATAGGAGGCAGAAAGTGAGCAGGGCCAGCACCCACAGCGGGAGGACACAGGTAAAAGGGGGAGGGGAAGAGGCATGAAGGTCCCAAGCAAATGGCAGTACTGGAAAAATGAGGGCAGTGACTGGGGGTCAGGGGTCACAGAGACTGCTGCAGCCAGTCATCCACAAAGCAGGTGCCCTCTGGGCTCAGTGAGCAGGCCTGTAATGCCAGCACTCTGGAAAGCTGAAGCACGAGAATCACAAATTCAAGCCCAGCCTGGGCAACTCAGTGAGACCTTGTCTCAAAAAGTAAAACTAAAACAGTGAACTAGGGATGCACCTCAGTGTGAAGGCCCTGAGCTTTATCATCAGGAAGAAGAAGGAGGAAGGAAGAAGAAATAGGTAACTCTTACTATCTGTTGGATCAGAATCCTAGAATCTGAGGAATGGCTCAGCGGTTACAGCATTTGGCTAGCAAGCGTTAAAATCAAGCAAGAGCTAAGAACTTGTGTTCGATTCCCCAGCACCACATAAGCCAGGCATGGTGGCATGCGCCTGTAATCCCAGCACTCAGGAGGCTGAGTGAGACAAGAGGATTGCCATGAGTCTAAGGTCAGCCTGGGCTCCATAGTTGAATTCAGAACCAGCCTGAGAGAACCTGTCGAGAGAGAGAGAGAGAGAGAGAGAGAGAGAGAGAGAGAGAGAGAGAGAGAGAGAGAGAGAGAGAGAGAGAATCTGAAAAAAAGCTGAGATCTTTCCTCTCCTTCTCACTTTCACTGACGAAGATGGACCTTGTATCTGTTACTGTACTAAAAATTGAGGGATGTGGTTCCCAATGCTAAACCAGAAACAGGCAGAGGTGGGAATAAAATGGACCTGCATGCTGCCTGCCTCAGGCTCTCTACCTTACTCACCAACGTCAGTAGCCTTTTCACCTTTATTAATAAAAGGAATTCTCTCCAGGGGATCAGAGGATGTCTGGGAAGGGCCTGACTCCTAATAGCTCCATCTCAGAATTTATTCATTGCTATAGACAACAGCTTACTATCCTCACTAACCATTGAGTTAAGAACAGAAAAAATCATCATCTTACATTTTAAAGGAATGAAGCCCAGAGCAGTAAGTGATTTGACCACCTCACACAGCATGTACACAGTAAATCCAGGACTTGGACTCATTCCTGGACCCAAATGCAGGCAAACAATCTCTGTCTCTGATTGGTCTGTTGGCCAAACAAGGGCCAAACATTGCTAGATTTTAAACTCTCTGGAAAAAGATCACCGAATTGAACTGAACAGCCCTGAATGGATAAGAAATTCTCTGTTTAGGGATTCCCCTTCAGTGGGCGAAATTATCAGACCAGGGAGTCCCTTCCAAACGAGGAGCCCTGCTCTGGTACATTCGTTCAACCCACAGCATTACCTGCACATCTCCCAGGTTCCAGCCCTGTGAAGCACTAGTAACACAGCCAAGAAAGAAGGTGGACCTGCCAATGCATTGCCCAGTGCAGCTGTCCACAATGGTGAAATGTTCTAGATCTGTACTATCCAACATGGCAGCCAAAGGCCCATTGCCTATAGAGTGCTTAATTTGTGACTAGCACAACTGAGAAACTGGAATGTTAATTGTAATTTGCAAGATACAAATTACCACATGTTGCTAGTGGCTACAATACTGGACAGCCTATAAACAAGTCTGCAAATGAGTACACAAAATCAAGAGTGACAAGTGAGGGGAAGGCAATGGCTGTGTAATCAAGAGGAGCCTGGGGTGGGGTGGGGAACCCTGGCTCTGACCTGGTGCTAACTCATGGGCCAATGCTAAGTGGCTGCACCCAGTACCTACGAAACCGTCTGTTGTTACTGGCTTCTGTGTAGTGCTGGGTGATGTGGGGACAGGATCGGAAATCTCAAAAGCATCTGATCATTTTCCCTAATGAACATGCAACGCTTTCATAATCAGGAAAAAGAAAATTCTAACTTGTTTAAACATCTTATTTTTAAAACATTCAGTTTTTATTTTTAATAACACTAAAGAAGCTGACAAGGTAATTACTGCATAGTTCTACTGCTAATTAAGCCATGTAGACACTCTACAAGAGGCCAGAGGGAGATCCCCAGAACTCAGGACTCCAGAATCAGAGCGTATTCTAGGAATACAAATAGAAACGTCTACGACAGGCAAGGCAGCTAGGCATCCTCACACCACCCTGCCCATCCCCAAGCAGGACACTCATGCAAGGGTTGCAGAGAAGATACTTGACCAAATTTGCTTCTTAGAAAACTTCCTTTTCTGTTCTGCTTGGTGAGAAGCTGGTACGGAGAAGTGGAAATCTAAGATTCCACCTTGAGGCAGTACAGGAGTGGGAAGGAGGAGGCTTAGCCCCACTGTGATGAATGTAGATCAAGAGGGCTAGAGGTGGGCGTGTGGGTCACGGAGTTATCAAAAATGGTGCGCCCTCAGTGAAGGTTCTGATAAGGACAAAGTCACAGCCAAGAGGACCTCAGTCTGTCTATACAAGGTGTGGCATAAAAAGGAAGGGGCTAGTGCAGCTCACCCTGAGGCCAAAGTCTGGGGTGGGTATGTATCTGTACGTCTGTCTGCAGCTCTGGAAAGAAGAAAAAATTCTGAGAGCCTTTCCAGGCTCCGCAGGGTCCATGGCAAAAGTAATACGAACTTGCAGAAAGACATAGGCTGCAGGACCCTCCTCATTTTCCCTCCCCATGGCAAGTGTCCAGCCATCTGACTGTGCCAAACCAAATCAGTTAAGCCAGCAGTGTCAGTGCTTGCACCCACCGGTTCTCAGGATGCTTGGGACAAGTATTCTGACTCTGAGACGTGTGCTGAACTCAGAGGCTGTGCTGCAGATGACAGTCTGGGTCCTTGGCCTTGACAGTCTAGAAGACCGTCACAGAGAATGACACAGAGGGTAATTCTGGAGGGCAATGAGTGCCAGGATTAAATCAAAAAAGGAGGACAGAGTCAGGGCTGACTTGGGTAAAGCATCAGAGCCCGAGAACCCAAGGAGTCAGGCAAGACACCGACTCACATTGTGCCTGGACACACACAGATATTGTCACCAGAGAGAGCCTGAGGCCGTTGTTGCAGTTAAGACTCTGAGGCTCCTAGGGCGGGTCACAGCAGCAGCACATCTAGGAACTTGTCAGAAACGTGAAGCCACCACAGTCTCATTGAATCAGAAGCTTAGGGATGGAGCCCACCGTGAGTGTGTCTGTCTACATATGTATGTACAAGTCTTCATGTAATTATGATACACATTCAGGATTTCTAATCAACGTTCTACATTGGTTTTCCAAAGAGACATTGGCTTCAGGAGACACAGGGCAATGTCTAAAGATACATCAAACTGTGCAACTGGAGGCTGGGGACCTACTGTCACACAGTGAGTACATGCCAAGGGTATCCATCAACACCCTACATTGCACAGGAAGGCCCCACAACAACGAACGACACAGACACAAAAGGCAGCAGCACTGAGAGACTAGATGGGAAGACCCCCACCTCACTGTATATCCTCTTAGCTGAATCAGAACAAAGGTCCATCCATCATGAAGCCCCACGGAAACACTTCTTTAAAAAACTGTCCTAAGCAACTCTTGTCCCAGTCTCTGGTCCTGGTATCTAGGGACCAAGAAGAGTCACAGGAGGAGAGTTCAAAGTGGAAGAGGGAAGAAGGAATGGATCTGTGGGACACCTCAAATATTATGGTCCAAAATGATGAAAGGAATGGAAAGCAGGGAGCCAGGAGAAAGCAAGGTGGGGCAAGGCAAGGGCAGGAAGGCCTGTGCGACGCCCTGGGACTCGACAAGGAGGTTACGACTGCTTTCCCCAGGCCAAGAGTGACAGTGCCAGCCCCACGTCTAGAGCAGGCAGAGGCTCCTTTCCTTGGGCCTGGGGGCAGAGGGGAAAAGCGCAAGCAACTCCTCAGAAGGAACCTCATGGGAATGTTCCTTGCCTTGCTTCAAATGTTAACTTAGGAAGACAACCTAACTTTGCGTGTGGGTCCAGAATGCCATGTGCAGACAGGAGCCATATGAAGCAGTGGACAGGATACTACTGGAGAAGGAACAGCCGAGGGGCAGCTGAAGGAAAGTACTTCAGCTCTGTTATTCAATTAAACTCAGGTACATAACCATCACAAGACTGAATCACGGCAAAAGCACAAAGGAATGCCCATGCTAAGTAGCAATGAGGAACCACAAATTAACACAAGATACTACTTGTCACTCTTCATGCTACGGACAAAACAAATTCATGGTTTCAGGTGTTGGTAGAGGCTGAGAAAAAGCCCTGTCAGAGTCTGGAAAGAGTATTACTCAGTCCACTTTCAGGAGGGTGCAATATGATGAAGACAAAACCCTGAGAGTCATCTGTGAGCCAGACATCCCATGAGCTAGTACACACCCAGAGGAAGTTCCCAGGTGAGCACAGGGCAGCCCCCACAGAGCATCACCATACTGCTGGGTAAAAACAGATACCACACTAACAGTTAAAGAATAAACTGGGGAAAATACACACCTTGGAATCTTGTGACTATTTAGAAAGAGAAAGAGGTAGCCATGTGGCAAGGTCTCTAAAAGATTCGGGTCCAGCAGAACCACACCTGGAAGAAGCTCCAGTATAATGCACTCCTGCTTACCACATTCCATGCACAGGTAAGTATAAACATAGAGGTAAAAGCCAAAAGAGGAGCAGTGAATGCACCATAGGGCAACCTCCGAAGGACAGAAAGAGGTGTCAAAACATGGTTTACCTTTCCCAAGAATATTTTGAGTTTTGGCTAATAACATATTGATGTATTAAAAATGTCTTGAAGGGGAGGGGGCAATTCTTATGCCTTGAGCTGTCTTATAAAAATATAAAAATCAGTCATGTATGATGGACAAGCCTACACTCCCAGAACTCTGGGAAGCTGAGGCTGGAGGGTCACAAGTTCCAGCCAGCCTGAGCAACTCATTGAGTTAGACCTGTCTCAAAAAGAAAAAGGGTTGAGAGCATGCATCAGTGCCAAGACCCTGGGTTCAATCACCACTGCCGGCCCCCCCCCCCAAAAAAAAGAAAATATCAGAATTCTGAGAAAGGAGAAGACCCTCTGTTATTTTGTGTCGAGGTAATCCACTGCTGGATTCAGAGTTCAGGAGTCCCACAGGTACAGCAGAAGGCAAGCAGAAGGGAAGCAGAGGTTCTAGAGGGAGGGCCAGATCAAGAGCGAAGACCTTTGTGAAGAAATGATGATATATTTGGGATAACTGACCAGAAGAGCAGACACTCTGAACACCCGAGGCCACTTGCAGCATGAGTCCATCACATTAGAACTGATGGGCAGCAGACTCTTTTAAGTTATTTGCAAAAGAATTTTTGAATGCATCTGTGCAAGATAAGTATGCCTTGTGTCATAAAATAGTGAATCCCCCACCAACAGAGGTATGCAAGACCATGTCCCTACCCCACACTTCCCGATTCAAGCTCCTGTATCTCTTGCAACTTGAAGATTAGAAACCTCTTTCCACCAGAACTCCTCTGCTGAATACAATCTATAAATACCTAATCGCCTAGTGTTTTTAGCAAAATTTTACCACTCAGACTTGTACATACATATTTGAGACTTTCCACCAGTGACATCTGCTCACTGGTCCCATTTTAGCCACTAGAACCAGAGATGAACTCGAGTGTCCACCCTTTCATGGCATCACTGAATCACAGGCAGCCAAGCCCCCCTCCTCCTCGCTCCCTTGCAGACTGGCAGAAGCCACCTGCCATAACCTCCATTCCCACCCACGGAGGCATCAAATCACAGACAGCCAAAAAGCTAAGTCCTCCATAATTTCCATTTCAAGTTCGCTTCCTTTTATTGCCAGAGACAAAAGGAGTAGGGAAAGGCTCTCCCGTGAGGAGCCATTCAACTCCCCTAACCAGAACAATCATGGACGAGCACCCCCAGCACAGAGGAAACCAATCCATCCAGGAGTCGGAAGGCTTAAGCCCTGATTACTAATAAAAGGATTAATTAAAGCCTTAAGGGTCTGCTTGTGGCAGCCTCTTCTGGAAACTCCAAGGAAATTAACTTGCCCTCCCATGTGTAAAAAAATGAGGGATTTCCTCCGGTCGGCACCTTAGTGTGACCAGATGACACAGTGTCAATAATCCTAACAAAGAAATCTCACAAGACTTGCATGGCTTTATTGTTTAACATTTCAAATAAGGCCCTGGTGCTCACAGAGCTGCCTTTAATGGGTCTTTCTGTGCAGTTCCCAGAGCTCAGACGTGCTCCAGGGGAGAGAAGGGAACCCCTAGCCACAAACCCAGCCTCCACTAGCCAGGTGTACTGTTTTCACTTTGACGCCCACCGTTTAACAACACTGAGTCCTCATTTGGGGCGGTTCCATTTAGAAAGACAGTCCTCAAAGAAAGGGAAAGGGAGTTGTTACCAAACAGGATCTGCCAAGGAACTGTACTTCTTTAAGATACAAAATTAAGTCCCCACAGCTTGCCGCGAAAACACCAGCTTTGATTCTTTTTTGAACGATACATTTCAGAAGCTCAGACTGCTCCCCGAGAAGTGAAAATTGCCTTCTGGTGGAGAAAGGTTTTAATGATCACTTTGCTTCCTGCGTCTCCATGGTGACAGAGAGCACACAGCCCACCCCCTCCTGCTTCATTAGGCCTTTCTTCCTCCCTGGAAAGTAATCAATCAAGCTATATAGACGCCTTTGTGACCGGTTTATTACCTAAACAATCCACGACGCTCCCCAGGGGGTGGAGGAGTGGGCAAGTCCTTAGAGCCTAAAAAATCGGGCTCTGTCCCGCAGACGCCCTTCTCTCTGTGCTGGCCCCGCCAGCACACCTGTCTGGGGAGGCGGGCGCGCCCAGGTGCGCCGGGCCCGGCCTGAGTCAGGTGTCCCGCAGAAGCCCTCAGTGCAAAGGCCGCAGGAATGGACCGCTGCCCTAGGCGGCCAGGTGCCCAAGCGGGGGCCACCAGAGCCAGGCGGAGGAGGGAGGGCAGAGTCCGGGTCAGCAATGGGCGGAGGCAACCACGGGTCTGCCTCTGCCCCGCAGGGTCAACACCTGAGGAGGGGAAGCCCCCGCCTCCGAGGGGAGGGCAGCGCCCGCCGCCGCAGGAGGCACACCTCAGAGCGCAGGGTCTGCCCGGAAAGCCAGCTTCCTTCCGGACAAAGAGCTCCACAGCGTCCCATCCCTGCGGTTTTTGCGGGTGGGAACCAAAGGGCCCCGAGCGCCTGGTTCCCGCCGCGGCTCCCCAAATGCGGGCACGGGCGCGCAGCCGCTCGGAGACTCGGTCCCGGCGCCACCAGCCTCTGCCTCCCCACCCCGCCCTGTCGCCCCCGCCCGACGCGTTACCTGGGTTCTCCCCGGCGTCTGCGGAAGAGGTGGCCGAGGAGTCGGTGAGGACGCTGGGGTCACTCTGCGAGCGGCCCCTCGACACGAGGCAGCCGCTAGCGTCCTCCGACGCGGCCATGGGCCCAGCGGCGCGGGCAGGTTGAGGGAGCCGCGCGGAGTCAGAGCATCCGAGGCGGCCAAGGTCACCGGCGAGCGGGCTGGAAGGGGCGTCTTTTTTAAGAAAAGAAAAATAAAAATGGACCGGGGAAGGGAAGAAAAAGGAGGAGGACCGGGGCTGGCTTCAGGGCGGGCAGACAATAGCCTCGCGCGCGGAAGCCCGGCGCAGCCCGGCGTGCCCGGCCTCGCTTTGTTATTTATTCGTGTTTTTTTCCCATTCTTCGGTATATATTCCAGGAAAAAAAAAAAAGTTGAACCAGGAAATAAAAACTTTCTTGTCAGTGTTTATTGCGTGCTTGGGGTAGGGGGTGATGTCCAGGAATATCTGGGGGAACTCCCTCCCCCCACCCCACCCCCCACCCCCCCGGAAAAAAGGGAAGAAGGAGAATCTTTGCTCCTGCAATTGCTTTAATCTGAAAGCTGTTCTTGGAGCATCTGTTGGAAAACATTAGGATTCTCCCATCATGCCGTGCGAGGGGCATGACGTCACGGAGCTGGGAGTGAGAAGGAACGCGCTGACGGGGAGGGGTCTCAGATACCTGGACTGTGCACCGCCAGGAAGAGGTGGGGACTAGATTCTGGGATAAAAGCCTCCCACGCCCACCCAACCTGGTTTCGGAACAAGAAAGCCTCTGTTCCCGTCTCTTCTTTGTCCCCCAGGCCACAGGAAGGAAGGAGACCCTGAGGGCGGCGCCTCCCTCGGAGGCGAATCTCCCCTGCAGCTGCTGGCAGCTAGTTTCCGGACTCTTTCTCTCTTGGGTATGCCTCTCTCCGCATGAGCGGAGAGTAGTCTGGGGTCTTATTCCCCACACCACCTGGTCCAACCTGAGGGGCACTAGTCCACTCCTCAGGAGGGCCTGGCGGCGCACAAGCACCTTCCAGGACACTTCCCCAAGATTCCCTTGAAACCCAGACCAGGCAAAGGATGGTGTCCTAGGGCTGTCATTCGCAGAGGTGCCCTCCAATGTGCTAATAAGCCTTTCTCACCCTCTAGAGGGTGTAGTGTGACCACAGGCAACTCCCAGTCCCCAGGGCCAAGGAAGAGTAATAAAGAAAAGGAAAGCCCAGTAAAGGGAGCTCCCTGCCAATTAAATGCAGACTAAGTATAGAAATGTCATGAGAGCTCAGTCCTTTCTGGGGTTACCCTGCACAGTCCCTAACCCACCACAGTCATCTGTGGACAGGCACGTGGGAAAAGCACAGAAAGGAATAGGACTTGCACATTGGAAGACTGAGGCAGGAGGATCGTGAGTTTGAGCCCAGCGTGGGCAACTTAGCAATTTAGAGAGACCCTGCCTCAAAATAAAAATTCAGGGATGGGATGTAGCTATGTGCAAAAGCTCTGGCACAGATCTCCACTACTGTCAGAAAGAGACAGACAGAGAGAGAGAGAGAGAGAGAGAGAGAGAGAAGCACTGACTTAACATATGAGCTCAGAAGCCCATGTGGTGTAGTAGGCAGAAGACAAGACAGATCACCATGTATTATTTTTAAGTATCTATATTTTAGCGGTAGATAAATGAAATAGAAGACACAAAAGCAAATCCATTCATCTACAGCCACCTGATAACCCACAAAGAGCCCAAAAACCTATGCTGGAGACAGGAACCTATTTAACAAATAGTGCTGGGGAAAATGAGTATCCACACGCAAAAGACTGACTGTACTAAAACCAGTCAAAATGGATCAAAGACCCATATATAAATCTAAAAATGCTGAAACTGCTTGAAGACAGCATAGGGATAAACTTGAAGCCACACGCACAGGCAAAGACTTTTTGAACATCAGGAACCTAAAAGTACAGAAAATAACATCCAGCAAATACAAGTGGTCTATATTCAATTAAAGTGCTTCTGCACAGCAAAGACAATAATTAACAAGCGAAGAGACAACCTAGGGCAGGGGACAGAATCTTTCCTAGCTACTTTTCTGAGAAAAGATTAATGTCTAGGACATATGACCAACCTAAGCCCCCCAAAATGAAGAACCAGACTGGAACAGGAGGCAAATAAACTGAATAGATACTTCTTAAGAGAAGAAGCATAAATGCCCAAAAAGTGCATTTTTTAAAAAATGATCAACATTTCTGGCCATTACAGAAATGCAAATTCTCCCAGTCAGAATGGCTACCATGAAGCATGCACACATGCACACGCGCACGCGCACATGCGCGCGCGCACACACACACACACACACACACAGAAGGCTGGGATGTGGAGAAAATAAGTCCTCCTAAATCACCAGGGAATATAAACTTATACAACCATTGTGGAAATCAGCAGACAGATTCTTTTAAATTCAACAGACCAAGTATAGAAATGCCATGAGATCATGTCAAATAAAATCAAATCATGTCACATGTAGAAAAATGGATGGAACTGGAAACTATCATGTTAAGTCACATTACCCAGGCTCAGAAAGTCAAATTCCCCATGTTTTCTCTTATTTGAAACGATGAAAAAACACATGAGTCAGTAAATGAATTAAACAAAGGAGAAATGACAAGAAAGCAGGAAGTCGCACTGTGGAGATGAGAGGAGGGATCAGCGGAAGGGGAAGGAAATGGAAAAGAAGTAATGGAGTTGAAAGTGATCATACGTGGTAACATATGCACACCTTCCCAGAAAAAATTCCACCATCTCAAAAACTGACACACACTATTGATTTTTTTCTTTTTTTACACAAAATATTGATGTTTAGGTGGGTATAGAGTTGTTCATTATATTATTCTTTGGCATTGAGATATTCTACAATAAAAAATTTTTTAAAATTTAGAAACCTTAGAAATCCTGCCTCTACTGCTCAACAGAAAAGCATAAAATAATAAAATTGGCTGCAGGAGCACCTCTGGCTTTCAGTGGATCATCTTCAGGTCCTGATTGGCCTCAGGTCTGTGTGGAAAAGGGCCCTTATCCAGAGGTGTTTCCAGCCTATGGGAGCCCCAGGGGGTCTTTGTGAAGATCCCAAGAACCCCTTATTGTGGTTTGGATTGGATCTGGAACATCCTCCAAAAGTCTCACGTATTTGGATGTTATGGACTATCTATGGAACTGTGTGCTGTTTGGAGACGGGGGCCTGGTCTGAAGGAGTGGATTATAGGTGTGCCGTGGAAGACAGGCATGTCACAGACTAGGGGATTAAACCTGGAAGGAGTGGAACACTGAGGCTGGACCTGGATGGGGCATATCACTGGGACAGGACCCAGAAGGATACATACTACTTTCTTCTTTCTGAGGTCTTGGCTTCCTGTTTGCAATACCAGGAGAAGCTGCCTCCACCTCACCATGTGCTTCTACCATTGTTGGCTGCCCATGAATACAGAGACCTTCCGAACTGTAAGCTAAAATAAACTTTTCCTTCCTTAATTTGTGCATGTCAGTATTGTATCACAGTAACAAAAAAGTAACTAAGACACCTCTCTTCAACAAGATCCCCACAGGAACTGATAGCATGGGAACCCCAGTCTGGAACAAGGCTTTATGATCATCCCAAAGTACAAACAACCCAAATATCCACCACCTAATAAATGAATACATACCATGCAATTCCACACTGTGGAATAGATTCAACCATTAAAAACACAATGTAATGGGCAAGGGGGGATGGCTCAGTGGTTAAAGTGCTTTCCTAGTAAGCTCAAGACTCCCCAGTACTAATAAGATGGGCATGATGGCACATGCTGTAGTCCTAGCACTCAGGGGCTTGAGGTAAGAGGGCTGCAGTGAGCTGAAGGCCAGACTGGCCCATAGAGAGTTCAGGGTCAGCCTGGACTACAAAGTAAGACCCTGTCTCAAAAATAAATAAATAAATAAATAATGTAGCACCGATGCCATCTACATCATGGACGGGCCTTGAAAATATCATTCCAGTGAAAATCACATCATGGTCCATGATTCCACTTTTGCAAAATGTCCATAGAATCAGAAAGCAGATGTGGGTGCTGAGGATACACAGTGTGGAGGAACGTAAGGGCTCAGTGCTAACTGGTACAGGGTTCCTTTGGGAAAGTACAAGAAATAATATAAAATGTCCCAAAATGAAAATATGGTAATGGTTTCACAACTCTGTAAGTATAACACAATCAGTGAATTTTATACTTTAAGTGAGTGAACTTTATGATATGTAAATTATTTCAATAAATTTCTTTAAAGAATTGCCTAAGGGACCCCAGCTGAGCTTCTGATCTGGAGATGATTGGGTGCCACCTCTTCCCTGCTGATAGTCACACAGGAAACCTACCTGGACCTCAGATGAAAGGTCACTGACAAGCCACCTGCAGATCCTTCATCAGAAAACCAGGAGATGTTTCTGACTCAAGGACAAACTCATCACTGTTGCCATAAGGAACCACACAGATTAACAATGTCAGTTCAATCTGTCCCAGCCCTCCTTGCAAGGCCATGAGCTCTGAAGTCCCCACAAAGAGGCTCATGTGAGGAGCTGCAGCTAAAGAAGGGACAACAGTGTCGCTGGTCCTCCTGGGGAGTCTGGATTTGGTTCCACTGACGGTGGAAAGATCCTCAATCCTCGGGCTGTGATTAAGAAGAAACAGGAAGTGGAACAGGAAAAAAGCAAAGAGATGGTTTAGGAGTCCAAGTGGAAAGTGGCAGTGGCCTGGGCCAGATGAGGCAGGGACACAGAATGCTCTGGCTTCCACGTCCCCACACGATTGTGATGGACTGGCTCTGGAGAAATGAGGGAAGGAAAGGAGCCTAGGATGATTCGCAGGGTAAGGACAGGCTTGATGGCGTGATGATTAATCAGATGTGGTGGTGGTATGTACTGATTACAGGATGGGTGTGACACCATATCCTGGGAGGGGAGAATAAGGGAGAGGGTGTGAGGAAGCAACAAAGAGGAGCATCTGAAGTGATGCAGAAGAGCCTGCTGCCTTGGCTCCACACCCACATGCACCCACTGGGGCCTCCTCCTCCCTCAGGCAGGTGGTGGGAAGGGCATAAGCCTTGGGTCAGGAGAGACCTGCTCCTCCTCTCTTGGACGGGTGATTTTTCTCTCGGCCTGTTTCCCCAACTGTAGGATGGGTATTGGCTATTTAGGGTCAAGTGCTGAGAGTTGAATCAAAGGAGGTGGTGACTCTCACAAGGATCCCCGTGACGCTTTAGCTCCAGACATGGTCAGAGGTACCAGCATGCACAGCGAAGGATGCCAACTATAGTCACAGTCGCCTTGGCAGACATGGGGACAGTCATTCCATTTTATAGCACTGTTATGCAAGTGTCTACTAACTGGTTCTCTAGGACCAGATCTTTGAATCCCTGAGAGCTCGTGGGGGAGTGGTGCCGGCAACAGCAATGGCAGATCCACAGGGATCTCTGTCAGGTTGTTCACCTAAGAGCTGCTGGTAATTCGTCAGTGCCCAGTAATAAAGTGCTGCTGGATGGACACATGAGTGAGTAAATATGCATAGCAGTGGCTAGGCTTGCTCCAAGAGCATGGACCTCAGGCATCATGAGAACTGAGTGTCACCCTTGCCTCCGAGAGTCCACAGGCAGTTTGGTTTCTTCCCCAGAGCCCCAGAGATTTCTCTGCACCCTTAATGTAAAAATAACTAAATCAGCAAGCATCAGATGCCTAAAGGGAACCGCTGCATGCCACCATCACTGACAAGACATACAAGGAACCACCAAAGCAGGAACAAGAGGACAAAAATAGCAAAAAGTGAGTCCAAGGGCCAAAGGAAAAGAAGTGACAACTTTTAGATGACAGCCAGGTTAGCCAGCAGAGAATCAGGGTGAGCCATGCCCTCTGCTGGCGACATCCAGGGACTGCACCCAAAATACCTATGAGGGATTCAACTTTAACTTCCAGGAGGTTTAGCCTTGAAGTTCGCGAACTTCCTTGGCCTTTTGACCACATTTTTGATCGATTCTGTCTCTAAAACCACCCACGGATGTGCACTGTGCAGTAACAACTGTGGCTTTAAAGAAATACCCTACTCTTCTAAAACAACATGCACATTTCACAATTTACAGCCTGAAAGGAATTTCCCCAGGGTCCAGACCAGTTGATTGACTACAAAACCTTTTTGAGTTCAAGTCAAAGACCAGGGCATTAAAGAAAATATATAATGTAGAAATGATAGTCTTTTAACAAATATGTTGGGAAGAGTCATTATCCACATGCAGAAGAATGAATCGAGGCCTTCACCTTTCACCCTGCACCAAGCCAAATCAAACGGGATCAAAGACCTAGATATCAAAACAGAAACACTGAGCCTACTGGAAGGGAAAGTAAGCAAAGCCCTGGAAGGCAAGGCATAGACAAAGACTTTCTAAATAAATCACCTAATGCACAGGAGATAACACCAACCATCTATAAAGGGAATTAGATCAAATTAAAAGCTTCTGTACAGCAAAGGAAACAACACAGTGAAGAAAACCAACAGAATGGAGAAAGAAGTTATAAGCAATTCAAACCAAAGATTAATATCTAGAATATACAAACCACTGAAAAAAATTAGGCTCCCCAAAATAAAAGTCCTCATCAAAAATAGGCAATTGAAATGAACTCACTTTTCTCAGAAGAACAAATGACCAATGAACACAAAAAAAATGCTTAGCATCTAGACTACCAGAGAAATGCACATTAAAATAACACTGAGGTTCCAGCTTATTCCACTAAAAATAGCTATTACCAAGAACTCAAAAAATGACAAATGCTAGAGGCCATGAGCAAAAAGGAATCCTTCTCCTTCAATGATGGAACTCAATGAGGTACAACCATTACAAAAATCAGAATGGAGATTCCTCAAAAAAAGGAAAAAAACATTTAATTTGACCCACCTATACCTCTTTTGAGTTTCTTACTTAAACTGTTAAAGACATCATAAACAGTGATACATGCATACTCATGTTTACAGCAGTACAACTTGCCATACCTAAATCTTGGCAGCTGCCAATATGTCCACCTACAGATGAGGAGACAAAGATGTGGTACATATATCCAATGGAGTACTACTCTGCCATAAAGAAAGATAAGTTCAAGTTATATATAGGAAAATGCATGCACCTGAGACCATTATGCTCAGTAAAATGCATCAGACACTAAAGGTAAATATCACACAATTTCTCTCATATAAGAAACCTAAAGCATAAGCAAGTAAAAATGCAAAATAAAATAGTGATAGTAGAAAACAGAGACTTTGTAGATGGGGAAAGGTGATGTGGAGAGGATGAAAGAGTGGGAAGAGTAAAGAGAAGTAAAAATTATTAAGATGTGATATGTAAATGCACCAATTCCCCAAGTTGAGTCTAATTATTATGTACTGCAAATGCACAGTAAAATAAAAAGAAAAATTTGGGACAAAAATGTTGCCTGTTCCTTGATCAGGGTCTAGCATCTTCCAACTGTGCAGCCCACTAAGGCAGGAATGTGCATGAGGGGAGAGGATCCACCTCGCAGGGTCTGAGGTCTGAGGCAAGGTACAGGGGAGGCCTCAGCATGCGCTCACTGTAAGCATACTAGTGCTTTGAGAGAGACCATCTGCATCCTCATATGTGGCCCCCACACATCCAAGTGACAAGAAAGGAGCATCTGTACTGGCAGTGACAGAAGATGAAAGAATATAGAGTAGAGAATCAGGGTGAGTTGAGGAGTCCCCACAGCAAAGATGAAAAATAGCCCAGTTTTCTTTGTCACAGGCCACACGCCATTCCGGTCTCACCACAAGCTCTAACTCTCCTGGTGACCTTTCCTTCTACCCCAAGCCCTCCCATGTGGTGAGAAGTGCCCTGTGCCGTTTCTCTAATGGACTGGGTAGATTTCAGGGCCATCTGCAAAGATGCTGGATAACTGGAGAGAGGCCCCCTGGAGAACAGGCATGTGCACGGTGTGCAGCTCCTGCTTCCTGTCCCAAATGTCTCCTCAGATCTGGAGCAGGAGCTGCTCTGTGACTCTTCAGGGACACACATGAGGATGGAAGGCCGGCACTGAGAAAGGATCTGCGCCCCTGTCTCCCTGTATTAGTTTGGGTTCTTTCAAAAGGCAGAAATTACAAGTTTTATAACAAAAAGGATCTATTAGGAAGGCTTACAAATCCAAGGATATAGATAGTCCAAGATGGCTGCTCAGCTGTGAAGTCGATCTCCCCTCCGGGACTGCAGGACAGCCAGCGAGGTGAGCGACTGTGATAGATCTCAGTTGTTTGGAGAACAATGGCAAAGACTGGAGCCTGAGGATCAGTAACTGGAGAGCAGCACTGGGCAGACAGGCGCAAGTCCAGACTGCAACGAATCAGTGATGAAGACCTGCAGCGTGTAGCAAGTCGGTGTCCATACACAATTGCAAAAGTGAGAGCTTTCCCAGAGGAAGAAGCTATAACAATCTTTCTTCTTCCTTCCTTTTATGCCATTGGAGTTCCAGTTGGCCCCCACCACCACATCTGGGTGGGTGCTCTTCCCTCATTGGCTGGCCCACAAATCACTCACACTCTAATCCAGGCCGGTTCTCAATTCCCAATCTAGGTGTGGTTCCCCAACCCTAATCCAGGTGTGGTTCCTGATTGCCTCAAATTGACATAGTCTCTTCTACAGTCACTGCCCCACATCTCTTCCAGAAGAAGTAAATGCCCTGATGCTCAAGCCTGCAATTGGGGCTCTCCCCCATCAACCACTTAGCTCCTCCCATGTGCCAGTCAATGTCTTACAAACTTTAGGATTACAGACCTGGTGAAGACTACAGCTAATCTAAAATGGAGGGCTCTGAGGCTCTCAGTGTGCAAATGAAAAAACAAGATGCAAGGTATTTAAGTCCTTGCCCTGACCACAAACCCTGCAGAGCTCTAGAACCTCTCTGGGCAGGAGCCCAAGTTCTGATCTTCAGAGCTCAGAGTCTTTTATTTCATTGACATACCCTAACTGACAGAGGCAGCAGCCTCCTGCTTTCCCAGATGCCCTGAAAGCCAGTAACATGAAGATGAGGGAGGAGGAGGAAGAGGGAAAAGGAAGGAAGGGTAACAGGTGTAATGATGACAGGATCTTCGCAGAACCATCCAGTTTAGCACACTAAAGACTTTGGTTACATTGATAATAATCCTGAAGTCCAAATAATTATCTTTTCTTTACAGATGCCGAGTTGAGGCTCAGAGAGGATATGCAATCCATCTAGCAACTGACTGCAACCTGGCAGAAGAGGACACTCCCAGGTGCAGCCCATCCCTGGGGCTATGGTTTGGATCTGGAGTGCCCCCAGAAGCGTCATGTATGGATACTGTGTACTGCTGGGAGGTGGGCTGGCTGGAAGGGCAGCTTGACCATTCTGCTGCAGACTCACACTGGCTGTCCTGCAGTCCTGGACGGGCTATTGTATCTCAAGTCTGGACAGCCACTGGACTCTGCAGCTCTCAAATATGCAGGCCACCATCTTGGACTATCTCTCTCCTTGGACTTGTAAGCCCTCCAAATACATCCCCTTCCTTTATAATTTCTGTCAACTCAGCCTCTCAGAGAACCCTAACCAGTACACCTGAAGACTCTCCATCTCATCTCTCTACCAGCTACCCAGTTCAAAACAGCTAGTCATTCAACAAACATGTACCTAACACCAATTCTGCCTCAGACCCTATCCTGTTTGCTTCAGGACACATGATGACTCAGGCTCAGTTCAAATGGTGAATGAGTGGGGTGCGTCCATCACCACTGGTGTGGAGAAACAGGGAGCTGGCAGAGTGGCAGGCCACGTCACTTCCAGAGGGATCAGGGAGGAACCAATCTTCAAGCCTCCATGCGATCTGTACTTATTGAAGATCTGCCACGTGCCAGGAACTACACATCTCTGAGAAAAAGCTGTAAACACCATGTGCCTGCTGAGCAGTGTCAGAGGTACAAGTAGGAGTTTGCTGAGAAGACACACACATGGGGTGTGACATGTCCAGAGGTGTCACAAAGCAGAACAGCCCAAGTCCATCTTGGTCAGACATGTAACCACACTCTCGGAAGTTTTTAACCAAAGAATGTGAATTGGCACCAGCCGACTACAACGGTGGCATGTGCTCACACAATGAAATCTGTCCAGCACAGACAGAACCCAGCACAAAGAGGGGGGAGAGACAGTGTAAGAAGATAGTGGCCTCTCTGAGTGCATGTGCAGGAAGTTCAGAGTAGGTGACTCTACCAGCCGGGGGGCGGGGGTGATCCCGCTGGACAGCCACGACTCTGGTTCCCATGTAGGGGACCCTCCCAGGAGGTTCTGAGACAGTGGAAGGGACAGGGAGCTAACCTCAACACAGAGGGCTAGATGAGGACTTAAGTGAGGATGGGTTTGATGAGGAAGGGTCCACAGAGGTTCCAGGATCCCAGATACACTCAGCTACACAGATGCATTTGCTGTCAGTTTGGATGTGAATGCACCCAAACCTCCAGTTTGGAAGTGGATTTGATCAGGGGATAACCCATTGACTTCCGGTGATGTTCAGAGAAGAGGTCTTGCTGAAAGTGACAGATCATGGGGGCTCGACCCAAAAAAGACAACTCCCTTGCTAGCCCCATTCTTCTTTCATTGCGGTTTCCCGCCCTTCCTGTACCATGAACAGCTTCCCTCCGGGTAGGCCTTCACCAAGTCCTTCTGCTACTGTCAGCTGCCCATGAATGGACTGAGACCTTCTGAACCTGTGAGCTAAGATAAACCTATCCTGTTGGGGGCATAGCTCAGTGATTCGTGCACTTGCTCAGGAAGCACCAGGCCCTAGGTTTGATCCCCAGCACCGCATACTAGCCAGGCATGATGGCACACACTTGTAATCCCACCACACTGGAGGCTGAGGCAGGAAGACTGCCATGAGTCAAAGCCAGCCTGGGCTACATAGTGAATTGAGGACCAGCCCTGGACTACAGAGAAAGACCCTGTCTCCAAATAAATAAATAAACAAATAACTTCTTTTCTTAAATTGTGGGTGTTGTGTATTGTGTCCCACAACAACAACAACAAAAAACCAAGATATTCATTTTGTGAAAATTCATATAGACGTGTACTTACAGTGTGGACACTTTAAACAGATAACTGTTTAAATAATGGCTTAATACAATGTGCACGCGTTAAGATGTTTACTGGATTTATATACTGAGGAGACTCTGAAATTGAACTTTCTGGCTTAGCATAGCATGAATTTATGTTGCAGCACTCATTACAGAAACGGCAGGCTAAGTGTCTCACAGAGTAGCAGTTCAAACACAGTCTCAAGCAGACCTATAAATTACAGAAAATCCATAGTGCTGGGTTTATAGGTGATTCTTTAAAAATAGATCATAGGTTCTATAGCTATAAAGATGAAAATTCCAAGAATCAACCCATACCAACCTATAAATAGTGGTGACTGTTCAGGTCTTCACAGAACCCTGCTCTCGGCAGCACAGCCACGTACTAAACGTCACATGCACCCAACACTGGTGGTCTGTGGGGGCTTCACTTTTGGGGAAACCAGCTGTTTGGGCAGCTACATTTGGCACCTTCACCAGCCTCCACACTGGTGTATTCGCAATAGTGCAAGGGCTTTGGATTTCTGTAGCCGCAGGGGAATGGCATGCTCTCTGTATTTAGCAAAAGCCACTTCTGTTCAGTGACTTGAAGCACAACAGAGATTACTCTTGGCATTTCGTGTTACAGTTTGGAGGGCTACTGACCCTATAGGTTCTGTCCAGCTGCTACCTGGGAGAATTCAATGCACACCGTGGTACCAAGGGAACCTGCAGATTGTAGAGGATTGGGTCCTGGGGGCTGTCAGCAGGAAGAAGGGCAAGTGTAGACATAACAGTCGGTAGGCAGCCGGGACCAGGGGCTCAGGCCTACAATCCCAGCACTTTGGGAGGCTGAGGCACAAGTGCAAGCCTGGGTCCAGCCTGGGCAACTTAGCAACTGAGCAAGATGCTGTCTCAAACAAATAATAAAAAGAGGCTGGAGCTATAGCTCAGAGTGAAGGTCCTGTGTTCAATTCTCAGTACTATAAAAAGTAACAGGAGGTAGGTTGTGCTCCCACCAGATCCTGAGATGCACAACCAAGAGAAGCAAGTGCTTTACTCGGAAAGCAAGGAGCCTGATGATCACAGATCCTGCTACAGGCTTTACAGGTCAACTCACACATGCATTAATTAATTTGTCCATCTATGCAAGAAGTGTTCATGGGGCACATGGTATGTGCCCAGCACTGGGGTGGAAGGCAGGGGGAGTACAGAGAATACTGACAATAGCATAAGCTAAGGCCCTGGGGTGAGAGCACTGTGCAGCATGATCAGATGAGAAGGGGCAGGAGTTACAGTGCTGGGGCCAGTGGCAAGTAAGGGCGGCAACATGCCCCAAAGGTCAAATGGCCTCATGAACTTCACAGAGCAGAGGGCAAGTTTTGTCCCAAAGGAATGGGAAAAACAGCCGAGTCCCCAGCAAGGAAAAGGGGTGATTTCCCTTCTCTCTCCAATGTTTACAGGTGCTAGAGGATGGCAAGGGGGTAGCCAGAAGACAGGCGTGAAGGGCAGGGGGTGGACAGAGATGAGGCAGCCTGAACATGGTGGTGACAGTGGAAATGTAAAGCAACGGGCAGAACAGAGTGCATGCAATTTTAACTATATTTATTCAACTCTTCAAAGACACCCTGCAGCTAAAACTGTAATAAAGGGAAAAATCCTATGCACAATTACTACTTACAATTCAGATAATTACCTACTAGTTTATGTACACTATAAGCTAGAAGCTATTTGTTTTAGTGTCAGGATTCTTTGGAACAGAACTTGCAGTCCTAATCCATGTGACCACAGTGTGAATGGCAGAACTCTAAAGCTGCACCTCCAGGCGCCCAGTCAACACTGATCTAGGCACGGCTATGAAGACTTCTGCAGATGGAATTAGGGCATCATTAGCAGAATTTAAGACAGGAAGATTTTCTTGGATGAACTGATGGGCTCCATGTAATCACAGAAAGGCTTAGAAAGCAGAGGGGAAAAAAATAAAAGAGAGGAAAGGGGAAAGAGATGAAAAGAGGAGGGCAAAGAGATGCAAAGTGTAAGAAGGACCAGCCTTGAAACGGGGCATGACTCACAGAAAGCGCCAGCTTCTGAACCAAGAAGGACCCAACCATCAGGTGGGAAGAAAACAGGGACCTCAATTCTACTAATGCGATGAACTAAGTTCTAATAGCCACCTAGAAGAGCAGGAGGTAATTCTCTCTCAGAAACTCCAAGGAGGGGCACAATTCTGCCCGTACCTTGACCTCAGCAGTGAGATGGAGCCCAGACCAGTGGAACCCACCTGGTCATTTGGACAGTGTGTGATGTAAGTAGCTTTTGTTCCAAGCAGCCAAATTTATGGTCATATGTTTTGGTAGCAAAGAAAAGTCAGGCATACATCCTCTGGTTTCAACCTCTTGTCGGCTCTAGTATCATCTTCCATGAACAGGGAAGTGAGGCTCACAGAAAGGAATGCACAAGGCCACACAACAAACCAGGGACACACAGGGGAAAGCCCACATCTGCTCAACCCCAAGGGTCCTGTCTTAGTTACGTTTTCATCGCTGTGACAAAATACTCAACATCCAAAATTCAGCAGAGAAAAGATTTATTTTAGTTCAGTTTCAGAAGGACAAATCCATTCATGGGCAGCCAACAGTAGTAGAAGTATATGGCAAAGGCAGAGGCAGTGGCAGTTCCTCATGACATGGAAAACAAGAAGCCAAATGAGGAAGGAAGGTGGAAGTAGAGTACATCCTTCCAGGTCTTTGTTGTAGTGATCTACCCCTCCTGGGTCTTATCTCAGTGTTCTACCCCATCCAGTGAAACCCCAGGCATCTGTCCCTTCCAGCCAGGCTCCACTTCTCAACAGTACACTGCTCCATAGGTATCTGACAACATCCACACACACGAAGCTTCTAGGGGACATTCCAAATCCAAACCATAAGTCCTTTCCTACCTTTCCACATCCTGGCACCATTCCACCCAACTTAGATAACCCCTGTGAGAGAGATGCTCATGCTTGATATCCACTCAGAATTAAGAAAAGGGAACAAAGCACATATGGAGACAGATAGAGAGACCTGCCCTGGCATCCCATCTGCAAAGTACAGAGTTCAGAACACCCACTGTAACATCTGTGGGGCACTGCTCCCCACTGTCGGGCAGGGCTCTCTTTTGCCATGAGCTTGCTTGTTCCCAAGCAGGCCCTCAAAGGGGAACCTGGCCACCTTTTTAGGGCCTGTCATGGTTTGGATCTGGTGTGTCCCCCAAAAGACTCACTCTTTTATGGATATTGTGTAGAGTTGGGAGGAAGAGCCAGACTAGAAGGGGCAGATGCTTGAGGCTTGACCTGGAGGAGCTTATGCTGGCTCTGCCCTTCCTCCCAGACTGGTCTCAGTCCTGCCATGCTGCTGTGAGGATCTCTGTTTCCCAGAGCACCAGTTCCAGCTTTGTCATTAGCTCTGGCCCCACCATGGGATTCTACCATTTTCCAGCCACACACCTATGAATGGACTGAGACTTTCTGAAACTATAAGCTAAAATAAAACTTTTCCTCCCTTAATTTGTGCATGTCAAGTACTGAGTCACAGCAATGAGGAAGTACTAAGACAGAAATTGGTACCTGAGAAGTGGGGTTGCTGCTGTGACTTTACCTGACCATGTGGCTTGGAAGCTTCAGAAACGGTTTGCAGAAAGAGTTTGGAAATGTTTGAGGATGCCTGCTGGAGAAGCCTTGGAGTGTTCTGAACAGAACTTGATAGAAGATTCTGGTCAGAGCTCAGAAGACCAGAATACTAATAGAACTGTGGATTAGAAAGGCCAGGCTCCAGTTTCAGATGGGAAGGAGGACTGTATCGTCAAGTGGTCTAAAAATCCCACATGCTATACTCTGGCAAAAAGTTTGTCAGCATTTTGCCCTTGCCCAGAGACTTTGCCTGAAACTGAGATTAAGGATCATAGACTGCCTAATCTGGTGGAGGAATCTCAAGACATCCTAAAGTCCAGGCTGTCACGTGGCTGCTGTCTGCAGTATAGTGAAAGGCTGAGTAAAATGTCAGAGAAAAATCATGGTAGAAGTTTGCAGAGCCAGGCCAAAATGGCCTGCAGAGTGGGGGCCAAAGAGCACAGGCAAGTTAAAGAGATTAGCATTAAAAAGAAGCCAAGTGCTTACCATCAAGACTATAGGAAAGATGCTCTGAGGGCATCTCCAAAGTCAATAATACCTCACCCTTCACCAGCTCAAGGGTGGAGAGGCAAAAACTTTACTCTGAGAAGTGTGTCTGAGTGCCAAAGGAAAAAGGGTCTTCCAAAGTTGAGCTTCCTGGAGTTCAACCATCTAAGAACTCAGAGACTTGGGTCCAGGCTGCTGCTCAAGCCAGGGGCAGATATTGCTGAAGTCCACGCAGTCCTGCTTTACAGGCTTACAGAGTGCAAGAGTTGTGGGTTCATGGAGGCTTCCCCCCAGATTTCAGAGGAAGGCCTTAAAGGCCAGGGAGTGTGCCCCTGGAAGGGCAATGTGTGAACTTGTAAAGGAGAAGCCTAAGGTAATTCTTGAACCCAAGAATTTCAAGAAGCTAAGAGCATGAAGCATCTGCTGAGGAAACCTGCAGGCTGTGAGCAGACTCAGGCCAAAGAGGAAAAGAGAGGTTGTAGTCAGCCCCCACGCTCTAAGGGTGGGGCCAGCCAAGCCCTGAGGAGTTCACATCTGGGCCTTAGTCAGTTAATTTTGCCGCAGTTGACCCCAGGTGCTGGACCCAGAACTACAGGATTTAACCCTTGCCCTGCTGGGTTGGGGAACTGTTTTGGTCCTATTGCCTTTTATCTATTCTTACCTTTTGGAATGGGAATATTTACCTAGTGCCACTGTGTGTTGGAAGTGCTTAACTCTGGTTTTCATAGGAGCTCACAGCTGAGAGTTTGCCTTGTGTCTCAGAGGAGACTTTGGACTTGGACTTCTTTTTTTTAACAGTGCTGGAACTGTTAAGACCTTGGCAACTCTTGAAAAAGGACTAAATTCCTTTTGCTTAAGGGAGTATCAAGAGTCTTTTGGGAGCCAAGGATGGAAGGTCACGGTTTGGATCTGGAGTGTCTCCCAACAGACTAATGCTCCTATGGATACTACATAGGGTTGAGAAGTGGGGCCTGGCTGGAAGGGGCAGTGTCTTGGGGCTTGACCTGGAGGGGCAAGTGCTGATTCCACCCTTCCTTCCAGACTGGTCTCAGTTCTTCCATGCAGCTGTCAGCATCTGTCTTCCAGAGCACTAGCTCAGGCTCTAGCTCTAGCTGCAGCCCCAACATATGATTCCATCATTTCCAACCACTCACCTGTGAATGGACTCTGACTTTCTGAAACTGTAAGCGAAAATAAAGCTCTCCTCCCTAAAGTTGTGGATGTTGGGTATTGAGTCACAGCAACGAGAAAGTAACTAAGACAGGCTCCATGAATTAGGCACAAAGACCAAGCATCTCCTGTTATCAAACACTTTCCAGAACAAGGGGTAGAGAAGAGATTACAATGTATGAAAAATGGCTAAGTATCCAGAGTCTGCCAAAGTGGAGTGCCCGGGTGAAACTCGACTCCCAGCTGTGACCTACAGCAAGTTGTCCCATACCTTTAAACTTCAGGATTTTTGTATCTGTTACACTAGGTCACACCAAGATGAAACTACCCCCTGTACAGGTGCAGGTAAATTGGCAGAGTGAAGGTCAGGGTGGGCCCTCACCTAGTGTTAGCTGGTAGGGTCACTTGTGATTCTGCAGACAGCTTCTCTTCCATCCCATAAAGTAGTGACTCCCATGCAATCCAATGTGTGTACACATATGACCATAATATTCCAAGTTGGAAATCGCTATAGTCAATAAATAAGTTGTTATCTAAATGTTTAACCAAGTACTTAAAAAGCAATGGAGCTAGTTTATCATTATTTTTCTTATGAATTAGAAGAAAAAGTACAGACTGCAAAGCCATTAAAATAAAAATAGAAACAGAAATATGCAGCAAGCCTCAAGTGTACCAGTATCCTCATTATCTCAGTAGGAATTAACGTAAAGAGACTTAGTCATGGGAGATGGATAATATTCAGTTAACACAGCTGTTTTGGACACTCATAAGTAGAAATACAGTCTTGAATTTGTATCGGAAACACCATCTGGTGAAGAGAACCTATTCTTGGTTTTTACCCTGTGGGTAAGTAGCCATGAACCTTCCTTCCAACTGAACATGTAATATGCATTAAATAGGCAGCAGGTGATCCGCCCCAGCTGCAAGAGCCCTTGCTGGTAGAGTCAGGAGGCAAACCCTGAAAGAGAGCAGACAAAGGCAGGGAAGCTTGTACAAAGCTGGAAGAAGTTAACTGTCAAGGGTGTCTATTGGGTAATGCATGCAAAGGCCCAGGGGCGATAATGGAGGAAGAAATCAGGAAGGTCCAGCACAGCTATTTCCACTTTTGCTTATAGAAATGGTGTGTAAATCATTCAAGATAGCCTAAAAATCTGGCATGCTTTAAAGTGACATGGAAGTCCCTCCACACAGAAAAGTCAGATCTTGTCAGGTTCCCACAGACACAGGCCTACTTTCTGCAATTTGAAAGGCACGGACGCAGTAATGCTAAATTCCAAAATTCAGTTTAGCCATCTTTTAGAACAAAAGCTTCACATCTGATAACATACCAGCTGAAGGAAGAGCACCTGGGAGGCACAGGCTGGTCTTTCTATCCTAGATCCTTCCTCTTCTCCCTCCTTGCAACCTGGATATTCCTACTTTTGGTCAGAATGCAGAATTCACAGAGCACCTACTGCGTGCCAGGCTACGCACTCAGGAGTGAGTGAGTCTAGCTTCGTGAGTGTCTCATCCTTGTAATCCCAGCACTCTGGGGGCCTGAGGCAGGAGGACTTCAAGCCTATGCCCAGACTGGGAAACTCAGTTATTTAATGAAACTCTATCTCAAAGTTAAAATTTTTAAAAATGCTTAGAGATGTAGCTTAATGTAAAGGCCCTGAGTATGTTCCCCAGGACCATCAAAAAATAAAAATAAATTTAAGCAAGTCTCTAGGACGCTGAGTTTGGTGAAAAATACAAGTCACTAATTTGAGAGTGAAAACAATGATCACTGTATGCTCAGGGGAAGTCGTACCTTCAATCTCAATTCACAGCAACGGAATGTGAAGCATGACAAGCAAAGGCAAGGGGTGGGGACAGAACAGCGGGACAAGGATCCCACAATGGATTCCTTCATGGATTCTTGCTGGACATGCTAATTCTTCCTGCTATAAGTTGTGACCACGCAGCGGTAGGTGTGAACCATTGTCTACCAAGGATCTTCTTAAGACTCAGTGCCCAAGTCTTGTGAGGTTCAGTGAGGCAAGCACCCAAAAACCAGGCCCCAAGGAAGAGCAAGTGCTCTGTGGAAACCCTCTCCCTTGTACCTACATCTTAGGCACAGGGGCCCTGCCATCAGGTCACAGCAAGAACCCTCAGAAAATTCAGGCTCTAATACTGCAGCTGATGTTGAACCTGACCAGTAGCCTAGGAAGCATGGCCTCAGACCTTTCTGCTGAACTCTTCTGCACAACCAAACACAAGTGAGGGCTCAGGACAGCTCAAAAGGGCTGTGTTAGGACCCATGCAGCAAGGAGTAGGAAGGGCTTTTAGATAGCTAGCATTTTCCCAACGTGACCACACATTATCTCAGGTACCAAATGTTCTCACAAGGTAGTCTTACATCCTCCCACTTACAGGTAAGTGTCTACTGATCCTACTGACCCCCACATCAGGACAGGATGATTCCATAGTCAAAGTGACATGATGACTTCCATGGCCAAATCTTACAAAAATGCCAGAACCTAGGCCTGTCTCTCCATAGACACTCACTCTTAGAGCCCAAGCTGCACTTGTAGAAGCCTCAGCAGAGGATCTGAGGCCAGGCCCTAACTCTCAAAGATCTCCCATCTGTGACAGGCTGAACAGGGTTCCCAAACTCCCACACTGAAGTCATAACCTGCACGACCTTGGAATGGGGCCTTATTTGGAGACATGGCCTTTAAATGGTGGCTAAGTTAAAATAAGACCCATAGGGCTGCTGTTGGAAATAAATGGGCTACAGGCTCCTGCGGAATGGTGCATTACCCACAAAGATGGTTGGTCTGGGGCCTCCCAAAAGAGGTGATACTAAGACTGAGGCCTGAAGCTGGTTACTTACTGAGGCTTGGAGCATCAGCGAAGGAAGCACATTACCAGCAGCCAGCCTCAGCAAGTTTCATTGCAGGGAGGGACAAACAACCCCCAAGTCCTCCATGACTAAGGAAAACACAAGCATCTTTCGCACTGACACCACAGCCAGTGTTATCTGCAGTACAGACCCAGGCTTAAGGACAGCTCCTCTGTGGAGCCTGTCAGGTCTGGGGCAGAGCCACCCCTGCTGCCCCCCATCCTCTGCTGGAAGTGTGCATAGCCTCCTGTGCACCTGGCACTGGCCAGCTCCAGGCACCTGGCCAAGCCCAGCTTCCGCAATGTGGGCATATGTACTCCTCCCACACAAAGGACATTTTTGAACAAAAATATAATCTCCTAATGTACCAAAACAAAACATCGTGATAATCAGAAAATACAGGAAGACTCTACTCTGCTTTCAGCACACATCAAACTTGAAATCATTTCATGAAGTTTGATTTTTATGGTCTCAACTAAGCACGGGAAGAAAGGGCCCCATAAATGTTTCCGTATTCACAGCCACTAAGGGTCTTCACTGACCCTGACCTGGACACATAGAGGGTTCAGTGAAGCACAGCCCTGCAGAGCCACAGGACTAGGAATCCCAAAACAACAGAGCCCTAGGAGCTATAGGAGTTGAGCAAAGAGGGTGGCCTGAAAGCCCGAAGACCCAAATCCCAACCCCACCCCTAGCTGGAAGGTTGGCTCCTGGCCTACAAACCCTCACTGCTGCTAGTGGACAATGGCTTCTGACCATGACAATTTCTGACCATCTTCCTGATTGATGGACTCGGAGGGAGCACCCTCTCAGTCCCCTTAACAGTTAATCAACTGTCCTAGAGGAAGCCACACACCTCTCCTAAAGACAGGACAAGAGGGTACAGGAAATTAAGAACCCATGGTTGTCTCTAAGGAGCCCAACAAGTCTACCAGAGAATCATGATGTATTTTTGGAAAATGGAACCAATTAGAGTTCACAGGATGTGATCACCTGTACGGGAGGCAGGGTTTCAGAGCTGGACTCTGGCAGATGGACACCACATTAAAAAGCAGGAGCCTCCAGGTGGGATGCAGTCAGGTTTTGGTAGAGGGTCGAGGCAGAGGGGCTGGAGCCTCCTGAAGCCTCCTGTCAGAGCAGAGGCTACGCCAGGGGTTGGAGAACTAGATCAAGAGGGATGTGTTACATGCATGAGTGCATACTCTCTTATACTCAAGCCCTCCTGCACACACCCTCATTCACTCACTTGCACACCCAGTCATAGGGACATGCGCATTGCCATGGCACTATTTCTCTCACATTTTAAGTAACTGACAATGCTAAGCAAAAAAGGAGACAACATAAACCCAGGCTCCAACTTCTGCTAAGCTGCCCTTGTTAGAAACGGCGCATAGCAATCTTCCTGTCCAAACAAAGGATGGACTTGGGAGGCATGGACGACAGGGTATGGGCTTTAATTTCCTTTTGCAAAAGGGTGTCCTTCCCACGTGCAAGTGGAGAAAAGACCGGCAAGCATGGTCGGGGGGACCTTTTTCCTAACTCGCAAGGCCCTCCCCCCACCATTTCCCATTGGTGGGATTCACAGTCTTCCCGGGAAGGTCTAAAGCATTGGCTCAGGGCCACGTTCATCACAGCGTCATTACTCAGTGCCAAGTTTATCACAAAGTCACATCCTAATCCCTCCTCCCTCCTTTCTGCCTATGCCTGGTCACCTGGTTGGGTATGGTGCAAAAATGTAAAGATCCGCCATCTTGAACAATGTGCCACCGTTACCGCTAGGTGACGCTCACACCCTGGACTCCACCCAGGGGCCATGTGACAACACACATCCACTGCACTTATCACATATGGGGACACAGCACTCCTCCCAACACTAGGTGTGCCCACCCACTCACAGCACTGCCTCTGCCCCCATGCACGCTGGGGACTGGAACGCTGGATGCACAGAGCACACAGTGCTTGGAGACCCACACGGGAACCCTGTGGCATGGCTCAGGGGCCCGCTGCACCCCAGAAGCCTAGCACTGTGAGTCCACTCCAGGCAAGGCCTTATCACGGAACACACGCTGACTCACACCGAGCTACCAGCCGAGTCACACAACTCTCCTGAAAACAGTAATTGCACAACCCCAACATCTATCCAGGTGATCAAGTCACAGAGTCACCTATTTCCAACAGCAAATCCCCCACTCTCACAGCCATGTCCACAGGTAGGTCCCCAGGCAGCAGAAGGTGGGCAGGCCTATCTAGCCAGCACCCCCTGACCAGGCAAGGAGAAGTCTGGTCCAAGTGGTGTGTGCCACTACTGTTCAAACTAGGAAATTCTGGCAGAAATCCCAAAGTGGCAGGTTGCCCTGAGGAAGCTCACATAGAGGAGGGCAGTGTCCCTCCTGAGCCAAACCTTGGAAAGGAAAGGAAAGCAGGCAGAGCCTGAGGGGGAGCAGCTGGTCCCTGGGAATGACCTTTCTCAGTAATGTGTTTAGTAAATGCAGAGCCAAATGTTAACCTATCAATAAAACCACACAGCTCATCGAATCAGAAGGCAGGCTGTTTGGTCCATAGTTCAAACACATGGTCCATGCCTAAGAAAAGAGAGCTGGCCACAGCCCCCAGCCCATTTTTTCCTCTGGGCTGACCAGGGCTAGGAATGTCTACCACCATCAGAGGCTCCCTGGGTCAAAGGTGTGACTCCTGGAATCTTTATTAAACAACTAGATAATCCTTCATTTTACACACACACACACACACACACACACACACACACAGAACAGGAAAAGTGAACGTAAAGAAACAAGCTAAACAAGCATTAAAAGGAAACACAGGTGGTTATGTTTATGATCAACTGTCCTGGATGGTCCAAGTTTGAAAAGGTCTTACTTAGGACTTTCAGAGCTAAAACCGGGACCATACCTGAAAAACAGAGCAGCTCTGCACTCTGAACTTGAAGCAGAGAATATTTCTTAAAGAAAGCAAAAAAAAAAAAAAAATACTGACTAAAAACTGCTGCTCAACCAAAGATGCTAGAAGCCAAGGTGAAAGGCAGAGGGAGGGCAAAATATCTGCATGGACAGAGGATTAGAACCCAGAACACATACAGGGCTATTACAAACCAATTAGTAAAAGAATAACAACCCCTTAGGAAAATGGAACTGAAAAACGGAAAAGGCAACTCACAGTAAGTAGAATCCAAACGGCTCATTAACATAAGAAAAACCCTCAAGCAATCAAGGGAATGCAAATTAAATCAATGAAATCCCACTTTTCTTCTGCAGGACTAGCAAAAACTGAATTCAGAGTCTGAACATACCAAGTGCTGGTGAGAGAAAGGCATACCACCAACTACGCCGTGAGAAGGTCACCGTCACAGTGGGGAACAGTGGGCCATACCGTTTTAGAGTGAAAATGTCCTAACTCTGGACCCCAGGATCCACACTTTCTGGCAGACCTTAGCTCTCAGGGAAAAGACTACAGAGGGGACTCCCCCAGGACGATCCTATGTGCTGCCCCACAATAGAGACTCTGCCCATCCCAGCAGAAAGGCCAGCGGGCTGTGGAATATTCTAAAGCAATGACACAGAATCTATTAACCCAGATAAATCTTCAAGACACTGCTGAGTGAACTCAGCTTCAGAACAAGACATACTGTACGATGCCATTTCTTTACTGGAAGCAACATTGCACAATTTTCTACAAGGAATTCTGATGGAAAGACTGACCTCTAGCAGCAACTGCCTCGGGGGAGGCTGGAAGGTTTGAGCCTCATTTGGGAGGGTTCCTTTTCTCACTTGGAGAATACATTCACGACGTACAAATGTAATTTTCTGGGGGTGAGTCTTTCCACCCCAAACCCTATCACCTACATTGCAGAGCACATCATCCATTCATCTAACAAATATTTACTGAGGGCCAGCCACAGGCCAGGCCTGTTATAAAGCCCAAGTCATTCTTCCCTTAAAACAAAAATGGAGCACCAACTCAGTCACTGGTCAATCTCATCAGCAGACAGTCCTGCAGGCAGTGAGTGACAGACACCTGCACAGAAGGTAAGTGGCTAGAAAATGTGGGTCCTAGAGAAGGTGACAAATCAAACCTGCAGGGCCCCTGGGTGGGGGGAGGAACCTGGATGTCTCCCAGGCACCACTGAGTACCTAGGCAGGGAACCAGGGGAGACAGGAAGGCCTCGAGCTGGGTTACACCCTTCTGCCACTGCTCCGGACATCATACCTCTGCCTCCTACCTCCAACTATGCATGTCACAAGCAGGAAGCAGCAGTCAACAGACTGGCCCATGATTCACAGTGGCTTCTGTGGATTAGATGAGCACAAGAGTGGCATGTCAGCCAGCTGCAGTTTGGGGTGCCTGGCACCCTACTCCTGTTTCTGTTGACATCCCCAGTTCCTTGCTGGCTATGACTGACTCCATCCCTAGGCTGCAAGCTTGGTCCCTTCATCCCTGGCCATGGTGACTGCTTTAAGGGATGTGACCCAGCCAGAGCATGGGACAGGCAAGGACATGTTCGCTGGATCTACCCACAGTTGGGCTCTGGACTTCCAATTTCCTGAACTGACAAATGACCCTTTTGCTTCAGGGAGTCTAGTCACTGGCTAGTCACGAGCAAAGTCTGCTAGGTCCAGCTGGTTGTCATTAAAATTTCAACAGAATTGTGCTGCTTCGGGCCCCACATGGGTCTTGAGGGTGAGTGCCTTGGGGAGCCTTGCCCAGCCCTCTGCCTTGCACAGCCAGGGAGGCAAGACATTAAATTTCCAGCTCCCTTTTGCAAACCCTAATGCCACAAGGCTTAATGCACATCAGCCAGGACATGTCACGATATCATCAATCACATATTTCCCTTCAAAAAAACTGTTTTAAAATTCATTTGCTACAGAAATAGCCTAGGACGAGTGAGCACTTCCTAATCAGACATGGAAGTATGGAAGAATGAAGGTCTAATTTGTCCCTAAGTTGAAGCAACTCCCGCCACAGAAATAGCACAAGTCCCCTTTAAGTTCAGTAGTTAGGCCGGGGAAGCAGCCACACAAATCAAGGCGGCCCAGCTTCAGTGGCAGCTGGACAAATCCTCCTAGTTCCACAAGGAAAGAGGTCACAGGGACCTTCTCAAGGTCTGACCATCGCAGTGTCCAAAGAGTTGTGGGCACAACAGCTTTGTTCTCCCCTGTGTCTCACGCGCCTTGCTCCTAGGCAAATGTGATATTTGGATTCCGGTCCCTTCTGACGCAACACTGAAACCCAGAAACTCAGTCACACCCTCTGCTTCGGTCCCCAGCCCCCAAGTGACCTCCTTTGTGTGTCAGTCCCAACCTGGTGAGTCTGAGATTGAACCCTGCAGACAGAGTGCTGTTCCAGTTCCAAACTCTGACACGGCCCCTGAGACTCGCACTATCACTGTGGAAGGCCATGGGTCTTCCCCTCACATCTCCCTCCACGAAGCCACGCCTTCCACGTCTCCACACACAGCACCACCGTCACTGGTGCTCAGACACGGAGCCCAGGGTGGCCCCAGCAGGACTTGTTAGCCCTACCACAGAGCTGACTTCCTATCTTCTCCACCCAAATATTACCCTCCTTTCCTCTGAGAAGCAGACACCCCTCCCACAAAAGCGTGTCAGGGGCCTCTGGTGGCCCATGTAGAACCCCAGGGGTTTATCAGAGTCCAAAACTCACCAGCCCACAGCCCCAAATGCAGCTCTCTCCAGTTCCCTGGTTCAGATCTCCAGTCTCCACAGGCCTCTCTGGTCTCCAGTTACTCCTGCTAACTCCCACAGCTTCTCCTCCTGCTGGAGATGCTGTCTTTTCCTACAATTTCCCATTCCAGTCTAAAGCCAAAGTCCCCTCCTCAAAGGCCCTTCCCTTTCCAACTGGGCAGACGCAGCCCCTCCCTCAGGCACCTCCAATGGGCATCTTTTCCTCCAGTTCCGACACTGACATCGGTTATCTGGTTTTACTCTCTTCCGTGTCTATTCCCTTTCTCACTCCACTAGAATAAATGTTCCTCGGGTCTTTTCTCCCCAATTAATAAAATAAATAAAAGCGCCTAAGCTGTCCCCCTGCTCTCTGCAGCACCCAGCATGGAAATCTGTGCCTGCAGCTTGTTCAGTGACTGATAATCATTTGCTGACCCACTGACTATATACCCTGCTCTTTCCTTGGCAAAACTGGGTCAGCAGCAGCTGAGCCCTGCCGCCCGTCAGAGCCTACACAGAGGCCACAGAACTCTTTTAAAGATGGATGACTGGGAGATTGTGTGTGGAAAGGTGAGGTGTGGCATAAGCAAACAGGTAGCTCACCCACCGAAGCTCTGAACATGTTTCTAAGGTCGGAAGATGTGCCCTTGGGAGCACCTACTATGTGCGGGCTCTGGAGGAGGGATCTCTGTCCTGCCAGATAAGCCATATGGTAGCCAGAGGGACTGCATATCCTTCTGGACCTGTTCCTCCCTAGCTCAGCATGAGGAGGTGGGAGAGGTCTGACACACAGTAAGTACTCAATTTTCAGGAAGGATGGAGGCAGCAGCAAAAAGGCCACCTACCTGTCCTGTCCTGTCTGCTAGGGTTAGGGGCCACTTCATTCACAGCTCAGAAGCAAGTATGCAAAACCCAGGAACCAGACAGGACAGAAAGACACACACACAGCAGGCTCTCAAAGGGCACCTACTGACCTCAACAACTCCAGCACCCCCCCTTCTCTGCCTCTCCGCTCCAGACTCCGCTGACTCCAAGCTTCTCTGGGCTGCCCTACCTGAACACTGACACCTTGCACTAGCTAAGGACCTCTTTGGGTGGAGAAGGTGGGGCCATCTTGGTCTTGAGGGACACTCAGCACCATCCCTGTCTACCCACTAGATGCTAGGGTACCCCTCCCTGGATGTGGTAACCAAAATTGGGGAGGGGAGTCTAAACCCCAGTTTCCTCACTAGCCTGATCCCAAGTCACCTGGGACACCGGCTAAAAAACACAGAAGATTTTAGGTAAGAGGCTGAGGGCACAACCCCCAGGGGCCAGCCACAGCCATGAGGCCATGAAGTACTGCCCAGTGTGCCCTCTCTCCACTCTGAGCAGCCCCTGGACACGGTACCACCCTGTTCCACATACTACAGACATGACCGTTCAGTCCTGTCACCAGGAGTCCTGTGCTCTCTCCCCTTCCTGATACCTCTTTTTAGGCCCAGGTGGGTCTCCTACCATTTTCAGTTTCCTTCAGGCCCTTCCTCTGAGCTCACCCCTCCACCCAGGCCGGACCAGCACCAGAGCCAGGTGACTGCCTTACAGCGGGTGGGAGGCAGATCCCACGGTGGAGGCCCTGCTCCCTGGGAGGGGTGCAAAGCCCCACTGGGAGGCGACACTGTTCTCCCTTGCCTCCTTCGACCCCCCGCCCCGAGATCCCACAGAGGCAAACAGCAGAGTTCCCCCATTTCACAGACGCAGAAACTGAGGCATACCGAGGTCGAGGGGAACACTCACAGGGTCACGTGGCCTGCAGAGTCCAAACCTGCGGCTTCCTTACCCTGAGCTCAGCTCTCTGGACCACCGTGCGCACTGCCCTTGTTTGGGGGCCAGAGTCCTGCGACTTTGCTGCAGGGGTAAGCCCGAGGCTGAGGCGCCCTCACCGCGCCCTGAGCGGCTAGGGGCGCAGCGCGCACGCCGGCCTCCCGCAGCGGCCAAGGGCAGGGGCGAGGGAGAGGGAGGATCTGTCCCCCAGCCCCGCGTCCAGCCGCGACCGAGCCCCCACCCCGCGGCTGGCTTACCTTGCGCCGGGCCTCGGGCGGTGGCGGCGTCCCGGGCCCCGAAGGCGCGCAGCAGGGAGCGCAGGGGCGCGGGCCAGCGGGCGTGCCCCCCGCCTCGGCCGCGCATCCCGCGGAGCGCCGGCCCGCGCCGCCACGGGCTGCGTCCGCCGGGCGGGAGAGCGCGGCGCACTGCCCCGGGCGGCGGGGCGGGGCCAACGGGGCGGGGCCGGGGCGGCGGGGCGGGGCCGCCACGCGGGGGCGGCCTCTCTGCCGGGCCGGGCGCAGAGGGGCTGCTGTGACCTTGACCTCCTCAGCCCTTGCTCTGGGCTGCAGCCTGGCCCGGAGGGAGCGGCTATGGGGACCTCAGCACTAGGCCGGGGACCTGCCAGGGACGCCCTAGAATCGTTAAAGGGACAGCCTGCCGCTCAGGAGGGGTAGCGCCTGGTTAATTACGTACTAGGGAGGCGAGGTCGCCAGACAGAGCCGCGGTGGAACTCAGGGCCAGTCTGTTGAACTTGTCAGAGCCTCAGAGTTCTCCTGTGTAAAATGGAATTCCTTCCGCAGGGTGGAGTGAGTTGCCGAGGATCCTACAACTACCAGGACTGGATGCCTTCCTGTGTTGGGGACCCTCAGTGTAACTGTGAAAATATGCCGGAGCCCTTACTGCTCTTCTCACCCCCTATGTTCACCTTTTGTTCCTCCAGCCCTCCAGTCCCCCCTAGTGTCAGAATCACGAGCCCTCTCCCACCCACGACTTACCCCACGGTTCCAGTCTTCAGACGTCTCAGCAGATTTGGGGGTTTGAAGTCCAGCCCTGCAGGACAGGCAGACCTTTAGCCTGAATGAATGACTGGCACTCAACGTCTCAGCCCAGGCAGGTTATCCTGAGAGCCCCAGGTGACTATCACCTGAATAGCTAGGTGCAGCACAGACTCTCAGAGCCCAAAGTGAGAAGTTACTCTCCCTGGGTGTCACCTTAGAGGGTTCAAAGTGCTGCCTGTCTGTTGGGGCCCCCACTGCTCAGTCTCCAGCAACATGTGGAGCAAGTACAATCCTATATTCCCGCTTAGAGAGGCAGAAACACCAGTGGACTGGGAAGGGATTGTCCATGGCCCACAGGTGTGTGCAGAGATCCACCCAGGTGGAGCCGACCAGGTGTCCCACCCCTCTGCACTCTGAATGCGGAAGCTGGCTGCTTCTAGCATCTGCTGCCCCGACCTTCTCACCATGCTAAGCAGATAGATGTTCACAGACTCTTCACTTTGAGGACAGAACTATTATTACACCCACTTCACAGATATGAAAACACAATATGAACGAGAGCTTGTGTTTTTGCCTTGATTCATCCTTCTTCCTGTTTCCTCCTCCATCAGCTCTCCTAGGGAAACTATTACTATCCCTACATTTTGAAGTCAGAAACTGATACTCAAAGAAGTGATTTTCCCTAAGACCTTTGGAGAGGACTGAAACAGGATTCCAGATCTGGTGGATGTCACAGGGGTTTTTCACAGTCTTACTGTGCACAGTGGTATGCACAGGCAAACTCCTATTCATCTCCCAAGGCCCTGGCGAGGCATTGCCTCCTTTGTTGTGCCTTTTCTCAGCCTTCCTGCCCCTCACCGCACACATTCGGTTTTCCCTTTCCCAAGCATTCAGCGGGCAGAGTGCAGGTATTGCCCACACATCGCCTGGCTTCCTACTGGGTTGGGATTTTAAAGGGCAGGCTTTGGCTCTGGTCACTCAAGAGCCATCTGTTTGGCAGCTCTCCGGCCTCTGCTGGTAACATACACATGCATACACACACACTGAGTTTGCTGTCCCTGTCTATGCTGGAAATTCCTTCAGCATCCTTATGTTTTACAGAACCAGCTAGAATAACTTTTCAAGGTTTTTCCCTGAAAACATGGGGTGGGGACTGAGATGATTTTCTGCAAGACTGAAAAATCAATTGCCTTGCAACTTACAGAAAAGTCAGGCTTGGGTTCATGGGAATAGCTGTACTCGTATCTGTATCAGTGTGTTGATCATCATGCTTGAGACAGCCCAAACTTTTCTCTGTGTTAGTTTGCAGCGGCACCTGAGTACAGCAGGTTCCCCAGGCTGCCTCAGGGGTGGGGAGGAACGTGTGGTGATTGATTGACAATGTCTCACAAAGGCAAGGGCAGGTAGAGCAGGGCACCTGTGCATTCCACATACCAGGCCCTCTGCTGTCCAGGTGGTGAGGATGCCGCCCATTGGAGCTGGAGAGCTTAAAGGACCTGGCCGGGCTTACGGATCGGATCTCTGGGGGCAGCAGCTGAGTCTACTTCAATTTAATAAGTTATTTTTAGAATAGCAAACTCCCCCTACACTTTTTTTTTTTTTGAGATGTGGGTCTTTTGGGTCTTGCTCTGTAGCCTAGGCTGGTCCTGAATTCACTGTGTAACCCAAGCTAGCCTCATGGCAATCCTCCTGCTTCAGCCTCCAGAATGCTGATATTACAGGCATAAGCCACCATACCTACCTAATTTTTATGTAGTTTGGGGAAATTGAATTGAACCCAGGGCCTTGTGCATAATACAGAAGCATCTTAACTACTGACTTATACCCCAAGCGCCAAGCAATTCCTTTCTTAAGTCAACACAAATTACTGGCAATGGCTGGGACAAAGAAGAAGATAGAATCTGGAGAAAGGGCAGTGTCTTAGTTACTTTCCAGTTGCCAAGACGTAACACTCAATGTTTTAATTACTTTCTCATTGTTGGGATACAATACCAGATCTCCAAAACTTTAGGGAGGAAAGATTTCTTTTTAGCTCACAGTTTCAGAAAGTCACAGTCCATTTTCAGGTAGGTGACTAGAAATGGTGAAACCATGTGGCAGGGCTGGATCTGGAGAGAGAGCTCCTTACAGCATGACAGAACACACCAAGTCCAAAAGGAAGGGCAGAGCTAGCACATACCCCTCCAAGTCAAGCCCCAAGAGTCTGCCCTCTACAGCTAGGCCTCACCTCACAACATATATAGTGTCCATAGATACATGAGGCATTGGGGGAACACTCCAGACCCAAACCATAACATCCAACATCCATGACTTAAGGGAGGAAAGATTTCTTTTAGCTGACAGGTGCAGTAGATCTCAGAGTCCATTCACAGGCAGCTGGCAATGGTAGAATCACATGTGGAGGCAATCCAGAGGACAACTATTCACAGCATGGCAGACAGAAGCCAAGTCAGAGAGGAAGGGCAGAACTAGTGTATACTCTTCCAGATCATATCCTAGTAATCTGCTTCTTTCTGGTCATATACTCAGTAATGTGCCACACAACTGTAATCTACAACACTCCCCTAATCTACCACATATCTTAAATCTATAATCTACCACATGCCTGTCTTCACCGCAGACCTATAATTCGCTCTTCCTGATCATGCCCCCACTTTTTAACAGCAATAGAGTCCAAAGTAATCCATGAGATCCAAATATTTGAGGCTTTTGAGAGACACTCCAGCTCTAAACTACAACATTTTGCCCCTGCCCCCAACAGACTCACGCCTACCCTTTTATGCAAACTGCATTTGGTCTTTCTCTTGGAGTCACCGAAGTCTTAACAGTTCCAGAGTTGCTAAAAATAAATAAATAAATAAAGTCCAAGTCCAATGTCTCCTCTGAGGCTCAAGGCAAACTCAGTTGTGAGGCTGTGAACGAGCTCTTGAGAAAATCAAAGAGAAGTTAAACATTTCGAACATACAGCGGCACAGGAAAAAGATTCCCAATCCAATAGAGAGGAACAGAAGGCTAGAAATCAACTGGACCTAAGCAAGTTCTAAGCCCAACAGGGCAAGGGTTAAATCCTATATGTTTGTGTCTAGCACCAGGGGAAAAAGTGGCAAGATGTGAGCTCCAAAGTGTTGGGGCCCTCAGGGCCCAAGAGCCTCAGCATTGCAGACCTTGGCCACGTTCCTTTCCACGAAGAAGCGTTTATTGTCTGGAATTTAAGTCAGGTGTTCTTCTGCTTGAAATTTGGATCAGGTGTTGAACCACGGGACTGTTCTAAAGAGGAAGTCCCAAGGTGGGGTGATGGGTCTGGAGAGTTTGTTAGCCTATTAGATTGCTTGTATGCTAATGT
>PVKB01000217.1:0-63123 GCA_004027205.1 Ctenodactylus gundi | reverse complement strand
CGTGTAGCCTATTAGATTGATTGTATGTTAATGTGGGTATGGAAGGGTATTTAAGCCTGGGCTTTGCGGAATAAAGGGAGAGTCCAGTCGAGAGTAGTCGTCGAGTCAGTCAGCGTTCCACGATGGAGAGAGTCTGTGTGGTGTCTTTGCCGGTCGAAGACACTACACAAAGGGCTTGAGTGGCCCTGCCCCTGCAGTGTTGCCACCTGTTGTAATCTTAACAGCTTTGTCATTGAGCTGGCTCTGCTCACAACTCTAGCCTTCTCTGAGAAAGATCCACATTTCTGGCATCTGCAAATTTTCATGGTCTCCATCGCACCTCGGGTTTCTAGTTAACAACTTCATGCATTGCCCTCCCAAGGCACATTGCCTGACCTCCACAGCCTTCCTATGAAATCATGGTGGAAGACTCAGAGACCCAATTCTTGCATTCTGAATTCCTGCAAAACCAGGACCACCAGGACATCACTAAGGTCTTTCATTGGTTTGAGCAGTAGCCTTGCCCCTTGGGCCAAACACTATCAAGGCCTCTTAGTTCTTAGGTGATTGAATTCTAGCAAACATTTTTCTCTTTGGCCCTACAGGATGTCCTGGGGTGTCATTCTCAGATCAAGGTCTTTAACTGATGAAATGTGGGTTCTTGTTGACTCTTGACTCCCCCTCAAGGGGAGTATTCCAAATACTAGGCTTCTTTTTAATGCTAATCTCCTTAACTTTCCAGCCTTGGTTTGCCCCACCTATGCAGGCCTTGTCAGTCTGGCAAAACTGAAAACCTTTCTCTCAGCCTCTTTTTTCCTGCTTTTCACCACAGAGTTGGCAAAAAGCCACAAACAGTACCCAAGTGACAATGTGAACATTGGGTTGCCTTGAGATTTCCTTGTTTCCTCTACCCAGTCCACTGCCCTTAGTCTCAGTTTCAGGCAAAGTCTCTGGACAAGGGCTTTTTGCCACAGCATAGCATGCATGGTTTTTAGACTAATTGCCAATAAAGTTCTCCTTCCCGTTGGATACTTCATGAGCCTGGCCTTTCCAATCCACACATCTATCAGCATTTTACTCTTCTGAACTCTGACCAGAATCTGCCATCAAGCTCAGCTCATAGCATTTTAAGGCCTCTCTGCCAGTTTCTTTAAACCTTCCAAATTCCTCCCCCAGACCAGCTCCAAAGGCTTCTAAGCTTCATTATCGAGTAAAGTCATAGCAGCAATTCCACTTCTCTGGTTCCAGTTTCTGTCTTAGTTACTTTCTCTTTGCTATGACAGAATACCCGACACCCATGACTTAAAGGAGGCAAGACTTATTTAGCTCACATTTTCCATGGGTCTCAGAGTCCACTCGTGGGCAGTTGGCAACGGTAGAAGCACATGCAGAGGACAAGCTGGAGTACAGCTGTTCACGGCATGGCAGATGGAAGCCAAGTCAGGGGGGAAGGGCAGAACTGGCATATACTCTTCCAGATCATGTCCCAGTGATTTCTACCTTCCAGGTCCAGCCTCAGTATTCTGCCCCTTGCAGGTTAAGTCCTGGCAATCTGTTTCTTCCAGGTCACAAGCCCAGCAATGTGCCATAGATTTGCAATATACAACACACCCCTAATCCACCACACACCCATAATCTATAATCTACCACATGCCTGTCTTCCACCACACACCTATAAACCACCCCTCCTGGCCATGACCCACCTTTTAGTAGAATCCGTACGTAACCCACTACATCCAAATACATGAGGCTTTTGGGAGCACTTCAGAACCAAACCATAACAGGTGGTGAGCAACTGTATGAGAGACAGAGTATAAGAGTGTGAATGGGAATGTATTTGTATGACTATGCATGTGTGCCTGTAATTCCAGCACTCTGGGAGGCTGAAGCAGGAGGATCAAAGATCAAGCCCAGCCTAGGCAACTTGAGACTTAGCAAACCCTGTCTCTCAATAGAAAGTAAAAAATAGGCTGGGAATGTAGCTCAGTGTGAAGGCCCTGGGCTTGATCCCGGATATCACAAAAAAGTGTGTGTATATATATATACATAGTGGGTTTGTGTGAGAATGTGAGTTGAGTCTGAGAATGTATTTGTGAAAAGTATGTATGTGAGGGAATGTTTGCATTATGTATTTGTGTGATTTGTGTGTGTCAGGGTGTGTGTGTTTATGTGTATGTGTGTCTGTTGTCTAAGGACTTGGCCTCTGGTTTCTTTCCACAAATTTAACAACAGAGATTTTTTAACAACTCTGAAGAAATTCAGCATGTGCCTCACAGTGGTCTGAAGCAAAATGAAGTCTTTTAAATATTTGCTTCACCATAACAATCCACGAGGTGTTTGCATTCTCTCCATAAAAGTAAGAATTTCCCTCCACTTTGCCCAGGCACCCTGGAGTGTGGGGGCAGGCAGTCACTTAGCCTCAGGGGCTCCTAGAGGGCAAGAATACCAGAGCTGCAACTGCCCCCAGGCAACCATCCAGCCTCCAATTTAGATGCCTGTTTTGTTTTCTTTCTCTTTATATCACTCTTGTCTCTCTAGGTCATTGTGTACCCTTAGGTCCTAGAAGCAGCTGAATTTTGAGACCCACTGTCAACTGCCCCAAATCCCCTGTGGGTCAAAGGGCAAATATCCCTTTGGGAAGGCAGTTGTTTCTGGGGTGCAGCTGTGGGTTGTGTGCTGGACTTAAGCTGATAGGCTTCCCACCTTCCCTCCGGGGTCCTTCACACCCCAGCTTCTTAGCATCTTGTGAAGGCAGACACAGATCAAGTTTACCCAGCTAACGCTGGAGAAGGGTTTCCAGGCCAGACTTCTCCAGTGATCTTTGCCTCCTGCGGAAGGATTCTCAGACGCTGTCTCATAGGCCCCGTGCTGACTCCAGGTTAGGTAACAGGCAGGTCTCCTTCTCCTTGGGAGTCTCGGGGTACGTAACAAGAGTCAGCTCTGTTTGCAGCTACGTGGAGGACCGCTCAGACACGCGAGGCCTTCCCGGAACCTGCGCCTCGGAGTAGCCCAGGCGCCCTCCAGTGGCCGCTCGAAAACTGCAGTCGAGCAGGTCCCACTTTGCCCAGCTCCAAGGAGCGCAAAGGGGACCCTGCAGAAATCTGGGGTGCTGTGTAGTAAAAAGAACCGACTGTCGCCAGATGCGCTGTGGCGAAGTCTTGGATACCGAGCTGGAGCTCCCTAAAGTTCATTCAATTTTCTCATTCTAGTCGATAAGTGTCCGTGTGACTTTCCATACATTTTCAACATTTCTACCCAAAGGTGTCCCTTCTGAGCACCCAACCCCCTGCAGGGGGCCCACAGTCTCTGAGACACAGCCTCAGGCCCACACCAGTCAGGGCTCCTTCTGCCTCCTTTCGGGCCCTGTCGCATTTCCTTGCTAGATGTCTCTTTCATTTCCCTGCTGTAATTTAGGCCTGAGTGTAAACTGCTTTAAAACATCACTGGGTTATTACCACACAGTCAAAACCAAATCTTCATAAAGTGGCTCAGCCACCTTAGAGAACAGTCTAGAAATTCCTCAAAAAGCTAACACAGAGTTACCAGACCACCCAGGAATTCATTCCTAAGATACACCCAAGAAAACTAGAAACGTAAGACCCTGGGGGGGCGGTGTGTGTGGGGAGCGTACACTGCTGTTCGCTGAAGCATTTGTTACCACGGACAGAAGCTGGGACACGCAAATGTTCACTGGCAATGAGCAGTAAGTAAAATGTGTCACATTTGTACAATAAACTTTGACAATAAAAGAGAATATAAATACATTGGAATTTGTTGTGATATGGATGAACCTAGATCATTGAACACAAAAGATTCTAGACATGAAAGTTCACATCATTTATGATTTTAGAGACATGAAATGTCCGCAGAATAGGCTAATTCATAAAGACAGAAAGCAGCTTAATGGCTACCAGGTGCGGCAGAGGGGGTACAGGGTATGGTGGGGGCTGGTGAGTGCCAGCCTGCTGGCTACAGGGTTTCCTTCTGGGGTGAGGAATGTCTGACCATGACCGTATTGGCCCACAAGATCATTTGGTCCAGCATGGCCAAGACAAGCCTTGCACTATGGGTGAGTTAATGGCATAATAATTAAATATTTCACCAAATCCAGCAGGCTATTTTTTGAAGTTGATGATTCTATATGGCCCACGAGTGATGTCACAAATATACAAATGACCCTTGGCAGAAAAAGATTCCCCACCCAGCTTTATGAGGTAGTGGGCATGTGCTGGAATCAGACAGCAGTAATGATGACACAATCTTGTGGATATAACAGAAAGCCACTTTATATTATAGAGAATTTAGAGCACATAAATCATACTGCAATTTTTAACAAAATCATGAATACAGCCACCTGATTAAGGGTGTACCCTGTTCTACGTTTAGAAATAATTGCTTAATCCTCCCAGTACCCCTAACAGTTGGGAAAATGACCCCATTTTATGGGCAGAACACTGAGGGTAAAGTGCAGTGGTAGGATTGGGAGCAGGCCCCACACCTTCCGCTGTGTGGGAGGAAGGAGGTGGGCTCACGGTGCCTCAGAAGCCAACCTTGTGGACAGCCAGGTAAGAAGAGATTAGATCTTTTACTGGAATTGATCTCTCCATCCCTCATCCAGCCATGCCCCGTCCTACCCACCTGCTCACCCAGTGACTCATCCATCCACCCATCCATTCTTTTCTCTCTCCCTTTTATTCCTACTGTCTCCTGCTCCCCAGCCCCTCCCTTCCATCCTCCCCCACCTTCCTTTTCTCTTTTCTTCTCCTTCCCCCTCCCCTTTCCCTCCTTTCTGCCTCTCACTACCTCTTCCCGTCTTCTGGCTAGCCAGCTCCCTCTCTCCCCCTATGGCTGCTCCTGTAGACTCTCCTGCACCTGTGGAGGTCAGGGGTGCTTTCTGCCTGTGGAGTCTCCCTTAGCAAAGTGCTGATGATGGAGTCCTCCCCATGGCCTAGTTCCTCTCTCCTCCCTCATCTCTCCTGGGTCCTTTTCTTTGGATTTGCCTCCCCTCATTGTTTGTCACTGACAGGAAACTCTGGAATTGGCGCGCGCGCGTGTGTGTGTGTGTGTGTGTGTGTGTGTGTGTGTGTGTGTGACAGTATTGATGACAGAGAGATTCTTTCTGGGCTTTCCCCAAACCTTGTGATTCAGCCATGTTCACCCCAGACCTTTTGCACATGCCAATTTGTCTGCCTGGCATGTCCAGGCCTCAGGTTCTTCTCACTTCTTGTTCTTCCTATCTTCCTCACGCGTCCCCAGCAGCCTGCTCTGTAGGAAAGCGCTCTCCACCAGCCCGAGCAGCGCGGTGCTCCTTGATGTCGGCACTGCTTAGAACTCACCCAGCCCTGTGCCCAGAGCTCACACATGCCTGTGTCACTCCCTTTCCTCACACTTCCTGCCTCAGTTTCCCAGAAATAGAGGCTGTAGCCAGGCATAGGTGATTCTTCCGAAGGAATACGGAAGGGGGTATGTGTGAGAGAAGAAGGATTCCCTACCCTCCAGCACACCCATTGCTAGAAGGGACCCCTGAAGAATCAAGGAGGCAGGAGGAACAGGGGTGTCATCAAGCAAACTTGCTGCAAACAACACCGAGGCAACAGGTGTAACCTAGGACTGTCTCAGGAAACTGAGACACGGGTCACCCTGGTACAGATGCCTCCCTCCAGATGGTCCAGCAGGAGGATGGCAAGGAGGCTTATCTCTATATCCCTCTATGTCCTGGTGGTCCAAAATCCACCCTGGTGGGCTGTGCCTGCTCTGATCCACTCCTTTTGGGCATAGCAAGCTGCCTGAACAGCCCTCAAGGGATTGCTGCTGAGAAGCCGCAGGCAGTATGAGGCCCCGAGTCTGCACAGAGCTCCAGGTCTTGGCTGTGAGGCTGTGACTGAGATGGAGACGGTGAAGCCGAGACATCCTCAAAACTCAGAGGAGCCACACAGCGTGTGGGCATGCCCCATCCTTCATGTTCATGGCTGTGCCCCAGGAGCTGAGATCTCCTCCTGCCAACTGCAGTGCCCCTTTCTCCTGGAGCCTTTCAATGTCACCTTCCACATCTGCCTGCCCCATGGCCACACCCACCCAGTGACCTCAGACTGAGTCTCCAGGAAGGCAGCAGCTGTGTCTTGTCCCCACCAAAACCCATCCTGCCCTGGGTACCACGGGCCCAGTATTTTTTTGTTGAAGAATTATTGAGAGCCACATGTTTCTGGTGAAATATGACTCCAGAGATGCTAGGCAATGTCAAGATAAGACCTGGAAAGGAGACAAAAGTTTGTGATGAGGGACAGTTTTAGAGTAGGGACAGCAGAAAAGGGGGCACAATTGAGAAGTTTGGGAAGCCCTGGTCATGAGGGGATGAGGCTGTAGGGGCCCAGTGCCTGCCAGACCAGGCCTCTGCTTCATAGCCAAGAGAGGGTGGCCCAGCTCTGCCCCTGGCAACTAGAAACACGCTGCATACCATCCTCTGGCCTGATTCTGGGTAACCCTGTGGGGGATGCCATCCTTGACACCTGCCTGAGGCCTGTCATAGCTAAGGAGTAAGTCCAGATGGCAAACTCCACTTCTTGTATTCCTTGAACTGTAAAGGGCCATCGAGAAAACGTTTTAGGCTTTGGTCTTACAGTGCAAAGAAGGTCACAAACAGTACCCAAGTGGCAGACATAGCTGTGTTCCAGTAAAAGTCTATAACAGTGCAAAAGCAGCCACAAACAACATGAAAATGAAAGGGAACAAAGGGGTGTGGTGTGGTCTAATGAAATTTTGTAAAATCATGGCTGAATTTGTTTCATTGGCTGTGGTTTTCAGACTCCTGGCCTGGGCACCACAAGGATCTTATAGCAGCCCCATGGCGCCATGAGACGTTTTGTCTGAGGTTAAGTTCATCTGGCAAATTCATACTGATAACCTTCTGTGTACTAGACCTGAGACCTAGTGGAGGGTGGAAGACAGCAGCTCTCTTACTTTTCTGTGGTACTGGGGATCGTGGTCCTTTTCCACAACTACTTTGCTCTTTTAATGAAACATTTACCATATTGGTCAGTTTTCCCATCACTGGAACAATGTCTGACACTCACAGCTTAAAGGAAGAAAGGTTCATTTTAGCTCAAAGTGTCAGTGGATTCAGTCCCACCATTGGGTAGCTCTAGGCAGAAAGGAAGAAAGACATTCACTCCCTGGTAGCCAGAAACCAGAGGGAAAAAAGGAGAATTTGAGAACATCCTTCAAGTCAAAACCACAATTTCTTTCCACAAAGCTCACCTCTGAAAAGCATACAGCCATGAACTCAATGCACTAATTCAGTGATCTCCAACCTTGTTGACACCAGGGACCAGCTTAGTCGAAGGCTGTTCTCCAAGGAATCTGGGAGAGAACCTCTGCATCTGTCAGGTCAGCAGTGGCATTAGAGCCTAATAGAAGCACCCAGAAGAAGGCGGAGCGTCACTCACCACTTGCCAATAGAAGTACCCTCGCAGGAGGTGGAGCTTCACTCACCACTCACCAATAAAAGTGCCCTGGCAGGAGGTGGAGCTTTGCTCACCACTTGCCTCCTGCTTGCAGCTAGTCTGTCCCAGGTCCCTTCCTGCCAAGGCCAGGACCAGTACCAGGCTGGCCTGAACTAATCCACTGATGAGTCTAGTGTCCCATGATTCAACACCTTCTAAAACCCTATCTCTGAACCTCTGAGACTTTGAGGGGACATTCTAGTTCCAAGGCCCCTAACCCTCAAAGGCTTCTGTCCATCTCATTATGTAAAATGCGGTTAGTCCATCTCTAAGAGTTGTCAAAGTCTTCACAATTCTCATGAAACATCCAAGTCCAAAGTCTCCTTGAGACTCAAGGCAAACTTCTAGCTGTGAGCACATGTGTACCACCTGGAATTCATCTGGGCCACTCTAGCAGCTGCAGGAAGGCAGCAGCATGATTCCCAGTCTGTCTGTCTGTCTGTCTGTCTCATTTGCCTGCTTCTCTCTCTTTTTGAGATAGGGTCTTGCCCTATGTTTCAGGCTGGTCCTGAACTTACCATGTAGCTCAGGTTGGCCTCTAACACATGGCAATCCTCCTGCTTCAGCCTCCCAAGCACAGATTCCAAGTGTTACCGAGAAAGTGCTAGGACTAGGAGAAGAAAGGGACCCTCTCTGAAGAGGAAAAAGGAGGAAAGATGGGACCTTCTGGAGTAGTGGGAAGCACAGGACAAATTTTCTTAAATTTCTTCTTTCATTTTTTAAAATCACAAGATTTGGCACACTATGCTCTCTAATTAATATAAAACAAGTGAAGTTAAATTACACCCTTTATATTCATGACTTCCTTTGCTGAACAGTTGTATCTCCTTGGGGTGTGACAGTCATGTGTGGCTAGAGCGGCCGTGTGACGGCAAGATGCAGGCAGAGGACCGTCCTCTCACATCAGGGCCTCCACCACACCTAGTCTCTCACCAGCCTCTGCTGCCAGAGCTGCTGGAGGCTTGCACAGCACACAGGACCCACCTTGGCACACGGGGATGGTGGGTCTGTAACCACACATCCCAGTTCACCTGGGATAGTCTCTACACCCTTGCTATCAGACACCATTACAGCCTGCACTCTTAGTATCCTGAAGTAGGTGACAGAGTCACTCAAAAGAGGGCTGTCACCCTTTACTTCCTTGCAGGCCCATGGGCTGGTGCTATACCTGCACATGCCCTCGGGCACAATGCTGCCCAGGTCCAAGAGGAGTGCAGCTCTCCAAGTGTGGGCTGCCCTGTATACACACGTGGCGCAGCCTGGGCTAAAATTGATGGGTGTCTTAGTCACTTCCCCATTGCTGGGACACAATATCTGAAACCTGCAACTTAAAAAAAGAGAAAGGTTTATTTTGACTTCCAGTTTTCGTCCATGGCCAGCTGGCTCCAAGGCAGAAACTGAATGGTAGAAAGGCAGGCAAAGCAAAGGTGCTCGCCATGTGGCAGCCAGCAGACAGAGATGAGAGGAGCGGCAGACCAGAAGGTACCCTTTCAGGTCACACCCCAGTGACTCATCCCTCCTGGCCTTACAGCTCCTGCGATCTCCAACGGAAGAAGCTACTGACGAGCACCGGCCCCCTGGATCCAATCACCTTCCAGATACACTGGGCTTCTGGGCGAAGCTACAGATCTAAACCACCGCAGAGGGGCTTTGAGAGTAGTGTTGCCTTTGCCTGACCCCTTTCTCTCCTTCTCTGCTGGTCAGATGTCCCCATGTCCACCTCTCTGCCTCCAGCTACCTCTCTCTGCCTCAGCCCCTGTGTGTGTACGTCCCAGGCATGTGTCTATGTGAATATCGCTCCATGCCTTGCTGTATCTCAGTCTCTGGCTGTCTCTTTCTCTGTAGCTGTTGTTCCACGTTGCCGTGCTCCCCGTCCTCTCTGTTCTGGCACATCTGGTTTCCTCTCCATAGTTCTCTACATCTTGCTGTCCCTCCTTTCTCTGCTGATGTGGAGAGGAACATGAGGCCCACCCCTCTCCTGCCATTTGCCCATAGCAAAACCAAGGAACAAAGGCAGCTCTGTCCTTTGCCTGTGGGCAGACATCACTTTCCACCTGGTACTAACGTGTCCCTGGGACGCGTCATCTTCATTGAGTGACTCACAGGGGCTTGGGAAGGAGGTATGTGCACTCTATCTTGGTAACAAATCTCTAGCTTCCTCTGCTAATGACGGCAATCTCTGCACAGCGGCCCAGCTCCCTGGGAGAGGCCCAGGAACTCCTGGAAACCCCCGCAGGTTCTAGCTCAAGACATTTCACAAACACAGATCTCACTTCTTCCAGGCATAGGTGTCCAACCTTTTGGATTGCTTGCCCTACGTGTAAAATATGTGATAGCGTTAGGGCATATAAGTAACAAAATGTCCTTTTTAATATTTGAACTTATAAAATATTTTGTAATATAACATAAGCCCAAGTTCAATAATGAAATAAGAAAACCCACATCTACTTAATTGTAACACAGGGCAGTCTTCACAGGCACGTGTGTGTAGGTAGGCTGAACTGTTATCAGGAATCAGGGCATTGTAATCATCGAGCCATGCAAGTGCACATGAGGCCTGTGTGGGGCTTGTGGCTTTGCTGTGTGTGGCAGGCAGGGGCAATGAAGGCAGCCTGCACTGCACCTTCCTCTACACCGCATTGCGTTGTCACTCACACAGTCCATGATCGAGGACCACCCAACTGGGTCATGAAAAAAAACTGTCACTAAAAATCACATAACAATGTTAAAAGTTTACAGTTTTGGCATGGCATTCCCAGCTGTCCAAAGCCACATGCAGACTAGGGGTCATGGCTTCAGACATCGGTTTTATTCGTTGATTTTAAGGGTTTTTTTATTTGCTTCTTCAGGCTGAATGCTTTGTTGTGATGTGAATTATAGATATCGTTCTGCTATTTGTGGACATAAAATGCTCTGATCAGTCCGTTCCATGCCATTGCTGTGCCCAAATCTTATATTTAAGAACCACACAACTGAGTTACCAAAAGGCATCTCATGATGTTTTGAGAAATCATATGAATTTGTGTTGGGCTGCTCACAAAGCCATCATGAACCCCATGGGGTCCACAGGCTGTACAAGCTTATTCTAAGGGCTACTGATGAGTCAAATCTAGTTCCTTCAAATGACTTCAAACACTGAGGCTGACACCTGTCCCCCATGCAGTTCCTGGGGGCGTGGTCTAAGTGGGGTGAAGTGTCTTGGTATATCTTAATGTTTATAAATGCAGAAGCTGCCCCTCACCCTTAGGGGACACATTCGAAGACCCCAGGTGAATGCCTGAAGCCATAGGTAGCACCAACTGCTTCATACATGATTTCCCCCACACATACCTATGATAAGATTTAATTTATAAGTTAGGTACTACAGGAGATGAACCTCAATAAAGCAGAACAATTATCATTTTAAGAAAAATGATGACTTTTTGAAACGTAAGCACTGCAATTCTGAAGCAGTTGATCCGATGAGCTAGATGGCTGCATACACCGGACAAAGGCTGATTTGTGTCCTAGGAGGAACAGACAGGGATAGTGCCACACTGCATCACGCTGCTCAGAGCTGCACGCACCTGCAAACTCATGATATGTTTATTTCTGGAATCTTCTATTTCATGTTTTCAGACTGGGGTTGCCTGTGGAAAACTGAAATTTTGAAGAACAAAGCTGCAGATAAGAGAAGACTACTGTATGTAAAAATGAATGTGTACCAAAACTTTTCTTATAGTGACTAACCACTGAGGAAACCAATAAGATGCAAAAAAAAGAGAGAGAGAGAAAGAAAAACAAGAGAAATAAAAACACTACAGAGAAGAATCCAACAACCAAAGAACAGCCAATCAGGAAGGCTGAATCAAGTATTTGCTTAGTAAAGGTGTAAGTTGGAGTTCCTTTAGCAGAAGAATTTCCTTGCATTTTTGCTGACCACGAATAAGTGACATTTCCATCACTTTGCCTGACTGGTCACCAGACTAAGCTCTCCCGACAGCCCTCCAAGTGGGGCCTTCCTGTCACCAACTAGCAAGCACCCCACAGCTGGGTCAGATGGGCCAGAGGGGGCGCCAGGTGGGTGGCTATCGAAGGCATTTGCACAAGATGCAAAAAGACGCAGAATCTGAGTGGCTGGAAAGGGAGGTGATGTCATCACGGAGGAGGGAGGCGGTAATATCCTTTACGGGTTCAGGAACAGCAGCAAAACAATCACACCCGCTTCACTTGTATTTTCCTTCGGGTGGTTTCTCGTTTTTTTAAGTTAGGGAACCCGTCGCGCTCCCTCTCGCGGCCACTCCCAGTACTACAGCTGGAATTCTCATTTCCTTAAGTCTGACCAGCAGATGCCTCCTGGGATAGAATTGGGTGAAATAAAAGTATTTTAATTGCTTTATTTTTAAATTTTGTCTTAATATGCTATTAAAATATTAATTCAAGATGAAATAGTATTTGTGTTGATCTAAAATATGCTTTGTTTTTCTCTCTGAGTCAATGGAATTTCCATGCTGGCCTTGCGGGCTCTTGGAGCCCATCTGGTGAGTTTGGAGACCAGAGCGCGAAGCCTTTTTCCAGGGTTTGGAGAGGACAGACTGTCTGGGGTTCCAGACAGGCACACAGGGCCAAGAAAATCTGAACTTCAGATACACAACAAATAATTTTCAGCATGAGTATGTCTCACACAATATTTGAAACATACTTAGATTAAAAATATGCATTTAACTGAATTTTAAATTGAACTGTGTGTCCTGCACTTTTAGCTGCTGTCTCTGGAAACCTTGCTTGAGTCCCATCCCAGCCACTAGCTGGGCCAACGTCACATCCTGACTTGCTTTCTTTGTCTTGGCCTTGTCTTTTTCTCTCCTAGAAGTTCTGTCAGAAGCCTGTGTTTTAGATGCCACTGGAAGTCACCTGCATTTCCCTTTGGAGAAAAGATTGGGGTTCTCCTAGTTGCTTTTTTATTGCTGTGGTTCAGTATCTAACATCCACAATTTATAGGAAGAAAGATTCATTTTATCTCACAGTTTCAGAAAGACTCACACAGTCGATTCCTGGGAGGCTGGCAATAGTGGAAGCGCATGGCAGAGGTTGGCCAGAGGGGTGCACTTCATGGCATGGCAGCCAGGAAAGCCAAGTCTAGGGGGAAAAGCAGAACCTGAACACACCCCTCGAGGTCAAACCCCAAACATCTGCCCCTTCCAGCCAGGCTCCTTCTCCCACCAGCACATGATATCCATAGGTAGTCTACAACATCCAAATGCATAAGGCTTTTGGGACACTATAAATCCAAAGCGTAACATTCTGTGCTGGGCCCCAAAACACTCTTTTCATCCTTGTTATGCAAAATGCATTTAGTTCTTTTAAGAATCACCAAAATCTTAACAGTTTTAGAAGTGTTAAAAAGTTCAAGTCCCAAAGTCTCCTCTGAGACACAAGGTGAACTCTCAGCTGCAAGCTTCTGCAAAAATTAAGCACTTCCAACATACAGTGGTACAGGGTCAATATTCCCATTCCAGATGGGAGAAATAGGATGATAGAAAGATAGGACCAAAACATGAACAAAATCCAGGAGGACAATAATAAAATCCAGCAGTTTCATTAAATTCTGTACCTCAGAATCTAGCATCCCATGCAATCTATGGCAAGATGAGAACTCCAAATGACTTGGGTGGCCCCAACCCTACAGCATCGCCTCCTCCTGCAACCTCCATCTTGTGTCCTTTGGGCCGGATCCACTCACAGCCTACAGCTTTTCTCAGCTAACAATCCAAGTTTCTGCCATCTTTAAATTTCTAGAATCTCCATTGTACCTTAGGCTTCTCCTTCACAGCTTCATGCACTGCCCTCCCAGGGGCACATTGCCTGGCCATCCTCTGGAATCTGGGTGGAAGTCTGCATAAACCCACAACTTTTATACTCTGCAGGCCTGTAAAGCCAGGACTTATGGATGTTGCCAAGATCCACCACCGGCAGTAGCCTGGCCCCATGGGACACTCGCTGTGGAGGCCTCTGAGTTCTTAGATGGTTGAACTCCAACAAATATTTTTCTTTTGGCCTTACAGGATGCCCTGGGGTACTACTCTCAGAGCAAGATCATTTGCCTTTCTACTCTTTAAATGGTAAAGAGTAGAGTCTCGTTGACTCCTGACACTCTGTCAACGTGTCATTTTATAGTCTTGCTTCCATACACGGCTTCTTTTTAATGCTAATCTTTTCAACTTTCCTGTGTTCTTCTGACCTGCCTCTGAAGGCCCTTTCAGTCTGACAAAACTGAAAGCCATTTGTATCATTTTTATGTGCCATTTTTTCTTGTTTTTCACCATAGAATTGGCTAAAAGCTGCAAGCTGTACCCAAGGTACAGCGTGAACATTGGTATTCCTTGAGATTTTTCTCTACCAGTTTAAGTTGTTCACTACCCTTAATCTTGGTTTTAAAGTCTCTAGACAGGGCAAAATGAAAACACACTTTCTGCCAGAGCATAACATGCATGATTTTAAAACCAATCGCCAATAAAGTCCTTCCCATCTACAAATTCTTGAGCCTGGCCTTTCCAATTCACACTTCTCTCAGCATTCTGGTCTTTTGAATTCCGACCAGAATCTCCCAACAAACATGGCTCACAGCATTCTAAGGCTTCTCTAAGCAGCATCTTCAAACCTTTCCAAACTCTTCCTGCAAACCAGTTCCAAAGACTTAAACCACATGGTAAGTCACAGTCACAACAATAACCCCACTTCTCTGGTTCTAATTCCTGTCTTAGTTACTTTTTAGTTGCAGTCTCTGACTAAATACCCAACATCCACAATTTAGGGGAGGAAAGATTTATTTTAGCTCATGAGGCTTTTGGAGGACACTACAAATCCAAACCTAACAGGAATGAATGAATCCCTATCAAACACAAGATCCATGCAGCTCCTGAGATCCCTCCAACTAAAAATTTCATCACTCCTTCCAAGTGGGCCCTCCCTAGGTCTATAGGTCAAAGAGATAAAGTCATACCCTGGTTAGGAAAAGGGAGAGAGCACAGGAAGTGTAGTGTGTTTAGCTTGTAAATCATGTGCACGAGAAACAGGGTGCAGTGACTGGGGATTCTTACTATTTCCCTTCCTGCTGGGAGGGTGGAGAAGATGCTCGGGGATCTAGGCTGTATCTTTCCATGGAGTTTGCAGGCTGAGGCAGCGAGGAGGGGCCTTGTCACCAAGCTGTCTGCTGAGTTGTTCCTCCTTGCCACAGGCTCCTTTGCTGCTACGCTCCACTCTGGGCTTGGAGAGGAAAGCTGGCCTGCTGCTCAAGGGCACGGGAATCACATCTTGTATTAACAGCACGTAGCCTTGCACCTTTTGCTCAGGTCTGTGGCCTCTCCAGTGCTGCCATAGGACTGAGCACAGGGCCATCCGTCTCTATTCCCCTGTCCACCCATTGGCTCACCCTTTGCTTTGCTGGGGGCTGACCTGCCCCTGACACGTGCAGGTCCTGGGGCAAGAGTAAGATAAAAGCCCATTCACCAGAGTCTAAGTGTTTCATTTAGAAATGCAGCTCCCACGCAGCCAAACGCAGCTTGTCCTCTCCTATCCTTTCCTGTCCTACTTTGGCCCACAAACCTTCCTGATGTCCTGCTGGGCTAAGTTCCCAGTAGAACCCTGAGACTCCTCAAAGCTCCCTTTGAGCACAGAGCCTAGGCCAGCCGGCCGGGCCCTGCCTCATTCCCTCCCAGCCCCCACCAGTGTGCTCTGAAGAGCCATGTGCACACTTCTGGGCAGAACACAAACACCTCCAACTAGACCTGGAGCTGGTTAATGCCTCAAAACTTAATGAGAACTCTTGGCACCTAACAGAAAATGCTTGCTTTAGGATATGCAGAGAGGAAGGCATGAGCACCTGCTTATGCTGCTTATAGGTGTGAAAATGGATGTCTGTATCTAAAACAGACTCGGAGCCTCGTGGACAGCTGCAGGAATGATGGTGAGGTAAAAGGGGGATGTCTCCCTTTGTTATGGCCATGTAATATTCAGGTACGCATGCCTCTTTTAAGGAAGCCAAAAGGAATAGAAAGGCTTAAGAATGTGTATCCAGAAGCTTTGGCGTGCTTCACTAAGCTACCAAGAGTTTTCATTTGCCCATTGGTTTATACGTAGACATAAAAATTCTGCTGCTTTTTATTTATGCTAAAAAAGAAAGCCCTGCTGCTTTTAGACCTCAGAGTAGTACCCATCGATTTTGTATACTGGGTTTGGCAGAAAAAAATGACCCCCATCCCCACAAGGGTGCCCTCGTCCTGACCCTCAGAACCTGTAAATGTTCATGCTGCATGCAAGAGGGAAGTAAGGTTGGAAACAGAGCCAAAGTTGCTAATCATCCAGCCTCAACTGAGCGAGGTTGTCTGGGCTGACTCAGGCAGGCAAAGTCTGTGAAGGAGGACATGGGGCAGGACAGAAGGCCAGAGTGATGCCTTGAGAGGCAGGTGGCCTCCCAAATTCTAGAACAGGCAGGAAACAGATTCTCCTCTGAATCCTCTAGAAGGAACTGCATCTGCCAACACCTAGTTTTTAGCCTCCCGGAGCCCACCAGCAGCCTCTTACCTACACAACTGTTAGTGTTGTTTACGCCACTCACTTGGGGTAATTGGCAGCTGCAGGAAATGAATATATGCACCAAGATGAGAGAAGAAATCAGGAGGTTTCCAAATCCCGACTCTCAGGGTTTCATAGACCTACCTATTCTTGCCAGCTCTCCAGGCTCTGATCAATGAAAAGCTCAAACAGTTGGGGCAGTTTGGTACGAGCTCCTGGATTGCGTTAGCTCCTTAGGTTTCCTTTCTCTTCCTTGTTGTGGGCCGATAGGAATGGGACCCAGATTCAGCTGTATCACAAAAGTAGAATGGTTTTCACTTTGTTTCCAGAATTGACTTCACTGTGGTACTTAACCAGATGTTGGCATTCTCATTTGTAGCAGCAGCTTAGGCCAGTGCCTGTGGAACATTACACATCAGCTCTCTAGTTTCATCATTACTGATTGCTCCAAGTTATCATGTTATACATGTGAAATTTGAATTACTTCTTCCCTAAAGTGTAACTGAGGCTCTTCCACTATCACTGGGTGCAGCACCTAGTGGGACTGCCCACACAGAGGAAATTCACATTCTCTGTCACTTTGTTGTTTTGTTTTGTTTTGTTTTGTTTTTTGAGACAGGGTCTCGTTCTGTAGCCCAGGCTGTTCCTGAATTCACTGGTGTAGCCCAGGTTGGCCTTGGACTCAGAGAAATCCTCCTGACTCAGCCTCCTGAGTAGTGGAACTATAGGCATGTGCTACCATGCCTGGTTTATGTGGTGCTAGGGAATAGAACCTGGGTACTTAGGGCTTGACTTAGCACTCACTAGGCAAGTGCTTTAGCTGCTGAGCCATTCCTCCAGCCCCTCTTTGTCACTTTGAATGAATATTTTCTTGCACACTAATTTCTCTATACTGTACTTAGATTTTTAGCAGACATGAAACCTTTCACTTAGCACTTTATTCTTCATCCAAGACAAAATCAGTTTCTGTGTATAGAGTCACTTTGCCCTAATTCAGTTACTTTGTATGACAAATATTCTCCCCTTTTTCTGTCTGCTCACACATCCTTTCTCCTAGCTAGCAGCGGTATCTCTGTAATTAATTCCCCTGAGGACATTTACAGAGGCTTTTTTGTTTTGTGTGTTTGAATCTTTGTTATTGGGAGCATACATGTTTAACTGTTATGCCTTCCTGATAGAGTGGTCCTTTTCACATTGAAAAATGACCCTCTTTATGTGTAGTGATATGTCATAACTTTGAGTCTACTCTGACTTATACAAGACGTCAGCATAGATAAGACAAATTTCCTCTTCTTTTATATTGAAAAAAACATTTATTTTACTAGCAAGAAAAGTAATCCAACTGTATACTCTAGCCTTTGTACCAAAAGGAACCCAAGAGCATTGACTGTCTCACCAGGGTCATTCCTAAGTTCAACACCCACTGGAGGCAAAAGGCTGGTAGGAGACAGCTGGCTCGAGACCTCCCCAGGGCAAAAAAGAATGTGAGCCATGGGGGTGGTCTGCTGTAGCCTTCAGAGATGCATACAGGGCACAGTAAAACCCTGGCAATGTCTGCTCAGCTACTTTTCACCATTATCTTCCTGAATTTTCCCAATGACTAAGTGAAGTCATTCATTATTGTCCCTATTTCATAGAAAACCAAACCAAGATGCTGAGAAATAATGTAATCTGAACAAAAGAAGAAGAAGTAGGAGTAAAATTTGAAGCTGTCTCATTCTTAAGCCTATGTTTGAGGGCTGGAGAGGTAGCTCAGCAGTAGAGCACTGACTTAGCATGTGTAGAGCCCTGGGCTCAACCACACCACATCATATCACATTGCATCATAATGTAACAGACATAACACAGCATAACAGACAACAAGAAAACACCTGAAGGCCCCGTTTGCAGCCACTGTGCCATTTCTAAGGCCACATTGCACAATGGCCGCTTGTTTAACTGCTGACACAGCGATGACTTGGCTGGGCCATTCCCAGACCATCCACATAAATGTACATTTTCTGGCCTCCAGCATCTCATGATCTACTTGAGATTCCAGAATTCATCCCCTCAGCAAGTACAATCTGAAAATTTGTCTTTTTCCATTTTCTCTTCCAAATGTATTTCTCCCTCCATGTGGTCTTTCCCATCATTGGCTGTGGTGTTATCCAACCATTCTATTGCTTTAGGTGTTACCAAACCATTCTGTTTAAAAGCACAACCCTCCTTCCACAGGTATGTTGCCTGGGCCTTAGGAAGGGGCAGCTTGGACTGAGCGTATAAACTTTGGAGTTAGATTCATCTGGAGTTAAGAGATTCAGCCTGAGTGTGTTAGTCAGCTTTTTTGTGCTGGGACCCATTTTCTGAGACACACAACTTAGAGAAGAAAGGGTTTGTTCTTTGCTCCTAGTTTCAGGGAATTCACTCTCTGGCTAGCTGGATCTGAGGCAAGAACATCATGGTGAGAAGGCAAGTTAGACTAGAGCCTTTAGGTTTATGGTGGCAGGAAGTGGAGGAGAGGAACAGCACCAGCTACAGTACTCGTGATACCCCAAGACATCCAGTAGTTGCTTTACTAATCACCTAGACTGTCTCCAAACCAAACATGTTGGCAATAAAGATTAGCCATCACAGTACATGTCTTTCTCAAAATGCATACCAGGTCATGCAATAGTTTTCCCTCTTTGACTTTTTTATTTTTGTACAGGGTCAAGTCCAGGGTCTTCACACTTAGACATCCCTAGCCAATTTTCCTATTTTTGATATTGAGATGGAATCTTTCTAAGCCACTAAGTTGCCCAGGCTGACTCTAACTTGTCACCATTTCTTTTCAAGCACTTACCTTATGTGACGGCTGGAGAGATTATGTCAACTTGAGGTTATCAGGAACCACACCTGGATTAGGGTTTGGGAACCACACCTAGATCGGGAATTGAGAACCAGCCTGGATTTGAGTGTGAGCGATTTGTGGGCCAGCCAATGAGGAAAGAGCACCCACCCAGATGTGGGAGGGCCAACTGGAACTCCAATGGTATAAAAGGAAGGAAAAAGGAAGCTCGTTATAGCTTCTTCCTCTGGGAAAGCTCTTGCCTTCACAAGTGTCTATGGATGCCAACTTGCTACATGCTGCAGATCTTCATTACAGATTTGTTCCAGTCTCAACTTGTGCCTGTCTGCCTGTTGCTGATCTTCAGTCGCCCGTATTCAGGCTCCAGTCTTTGCCATTGTTCTTCAAACCGAGGTGTGCAGCAGACTCTCACCAGCTGTCCTGCAGTCCCAGATGGGAGTTCTACTTAACAGCTTAGCAGCCATCAGCCCCTCTAGCTCTTGCATGAGCAAGCTGCCATCTTGAACTAACTCCATCCTCAGATTTGTAAGCCTTCCTAATAAATCCTTTTTTTGTTATAATTTCTGTAAAAGCTGCCTTTTGAAAGAACCCAAACTAATACACCTTATTTCTTGTTGCCCTGACAGTGGAGATCAAATGTTACATACACCTTCAAGACCACTCATGTCTTGCTCCCTCCTCCTAATCTCCAACTACACCTTTAGCCACTGGGACTTGAATTGCTCTATATTTCAGTTCAGTTCTTCCAGTTTTCTGTGTATACCTCTTATTGCCACAATGGTTTGCACAATCTCTTCCTTCTGTATGAGAGAAACTTCTTTTTGATGCTTTAATTCCACGGCTACCGTTCTCTTGACAGGACTTTTCTGGCATCTCCGTGTTTGGACCCAGTTCTGGGTCAGGTTCCATTTTAGTAGACAGTACTCATTTCCCTCATAACATATCCATGGTTTTGATGTCAGCCTTTCATAAATGTGGTTGTATGGTGGTTAGATCTACTATGCCTAACACAGGCTGTCATCACTGCCACCATCTCATTGTCATCATTGGCACCATTGGCATTTCCAGCTCTATCCAAGAAGAAGCCCCAGCAGATACCCATCTCAAAGACTCGTCCTAAGACCAAGCCTGCCTGACTCATCAACACCATGTCTCTTTTGCTTTTTCTGTAGTTAAGTCCAGCCCAAGGATGCTTGTTCTCAACATATACTAGACCCATAGAGATGTTTTGTCTTTCTTTTAGCACTGAGATATTTCCACCTTCAACAGAGCCAAGCTACTTCATTTGGTCACAGCCAAAGCTGAACTCATCACTAATCAAGTGCAATATCTCAGTGAATCACATCTTTGGATTTTTTTTTAATTCCTAAGGAGGAAAAGCATTGAAGAATTAGTCAAATGAAAATCAGTTATTTTTCGAAGCTAAATCTCAAAGGGAATTTGGATGAGCACTTACAAGATCAAGAATGATGCTCTTTTGGAGTGGGAAGACTGAATCTACCAGCCCAGATTTCTAACTTCTTATAGACAGAATGTCACTTGAAAAATAAATGCAAGTTTCCTGTGTACCAGCTACTTCCTCATTGCTGGGACAGATATCTGATGTCCTCCATTTAAAGAAAGAGATATACTGTTTGAAGGTGGGTGCAGAATGCGGTGGTCAGAGCTCTTGCTTCTTATGCACAAGGCCCTGAGTTTGAATTCTCAGAACCACATAAAGATTGGTGAAGTGGGTGTGGAGTGAGATGTCCATAATCACAGCACCCAGAAAGTTGAGGCAGCAGGATTGCCATGAGTTCAAGTCCAGCCTGGACTACATATTAAGTTCAGGACCAGTCTGAAATACAGTGTGAGACCCTGTCTCAAAAAAAAAAATGAGAAATGCATTTAGAAATAGAGACACCATGGGTTTGTGGCATTACCAAACCCTCAGAGGAAGAAATGTACAAGGAGAGGGGAGGAGGAACTGTTTCCAGCTAGCACTAGCCTTTGCTTTTAGTGACAAGGGAATTGAACCTGAATACTAAATGTTTTAGTCACTCATTGCTGGATTATACCCAACACCCACAACTGAAAAGAGGACAGGCTGGGTTTAGCTCACGTGTCCTGAAGGCATCAGTCCATCTGTGGTAAACCGGCAAAGGTGGAAGGACCGGGAAGAGGATGGATGCTCATCCCATCATGGCCAGGAAGTGGGGGAGGGAGCAGGAAGGAGCAGCGGGGAGATGCCCCCTCCCCGGCTGCCCCCTGGGGATCGTCACTCCGATCAAGCCCACCTCCTGTCAGCAGGGGAAATCAGTAGACCCATGTACATGATGCAGTTACCGTCATGGTCCAATCACCTTCCACACATGTGTGGCTTTACAGGAGCATCCCAGATCCAAGACATCACAATGAGTTTATAGGTAAAGTTCTGTTGGAAAACCAGAAGGTGCTAAGGGAGATTAGCTTGAGGAGGTGATGAAAATCAGCCCCCCACTTAACAAGAGGCAGTAGGGAACGCATTAGAAAGGACCCTAGGTTCAGCCAGGTGGGAAGCTCCCAGGCAAGCAGGAAGCAGGCAGGCCTGTGAGGCAGGAGGCACCAGTGGGAAGAACTGGGGCCTGGCTGGTTCTTGTCACTGTCCTGAGTCCCAAAAAAGGAGCATCTCTGTGTGTGAGGGTCTCAGTCCTGGGAGATTCTTCTTTTCCAGGAGTCCACATGGACACAGGACAGGACAGTGGCTGGAGCCTTCCAGGTACAGCCAAATGTCCCTGTACTTCACTTTTTGGTGTCCTGGGTCTCAAAGAGGGATGAGGTTTTGTAACCTGAAGCCTCATCTGGCTTGTGTCACCAACGTTTTCATTGATATTCTCCAGACAGAGAAGGACTGAATTTTGGATTTTGGGTCACAAAGGACACACTATGATAGTCGTATCTTTTCTCAGTCACACTCTTGGGCACCTGGAGGCCCAGTGAAGAGTCTCAGTTTGTATCAAAAACTGCTCCTAGTCTACAGCCTTACCACCTGAACACACCCAATTTCATTTGATATTGGAAGCTAAGCAGGTTGGGTCTGGTTAGTGCTTGGATGAGAAAAACTGCTTCTAAGGCCTCATGGGCCTCAGAAGAAAACACAGTGTGTTTTCATGGATTACATGTTAAGGATCTAGAGTTTGTCCTTTGTCCTGGGAGCATCTCTGACCACATCAGAAGCAGGTCACCCATTCACTTGTGTCCCAGTGGCACATGGCAAAGACAGAGGAGGGACTGAAGTCTCTACTGTGGGTGGCACCCAGAGACTAGAGCAGAGGCCATTCAGGGCTGCACTGGGATCACACCCAGCTGAGGGAATTGGCTCCCTCTTTTTTTCTTCGTGAGTGTGTGTGTGTGTGTGTGTGTGTGTGTGTGTGTTGGGGGGGAGGTTCAAGGTTCGTGTGGGTGTGAGTGTGGGTGTGTGTATGTACACGAGTGTGGTGCTAGGAGTTGAGCCCATAACTTTCATGCTAAGCTACATTCCAGCCTATTTTTTAGACTTAACTTGACACACGATCTCGTCCTGTCATGGAGTTTCCAAGCCTGGGTAGGACCTTGGGATCCTCCTGCTTCAGCCTCCTAGAGGACAGAGATTAGAGAGGACTGCATCTCCAGGCAGCTGACTTCTTGGCAGCTGACTCTGTGGGATGTGAAGGGAGGTGGCTGGCAGTTGTGGTGACTGACCGATGCGGACATTGCCTCGTCACCTGGGATTTTCTTGGGTATACTTTGCAAATATTTTGTCTGTCTTCCCAGGTTGGGGAGGATTCACTTGTGCTTGCAAAGGCCTCGATGGTTCCTGTCCACAGTTAGACCAGCTCTGACCTCCATGGGGTCAGCCCCCACTCTCCTCTAGGTCAGCATGGCGTCCCCACCTTATGAGCAGTCACACTAGGTGGCCCTTTGTCGTGTTGGCTCAGAGATGTCATGCTAGATGGCTCCATCTGCTGTCATCAAGGCCAGCCACCGTACACATCCAGCCTGTGGGGTTTTCCGCCTGTACCCAAGGCATTCCCCAGAATTCCAAAGCTGCAAGGAGACATTTACTAGTTCAGAGAGGGTGTGACACTAGACCTGGACCCCAGCTCCACCCATGGGAGCAGTCTCCAAGAGGTGCAAGGTGGCTAGTTTCCAGAAGGCCTCACACCCACCCCAGCTCCACCGTGAGGGCTCCCAGGGCCTGGGACTCCCCCTTAGGAATTTTTTCCTTGGGACTTGGAGGCGAAGGAACTGGGTAGGGAGTGGTGAGAAGAAAATCAGAGCAGCTGTCAGAACATCAAGGTCTGAGCCAGGTCTGATGACATAGGTCTGTAATCCCCAGCTCTCTAGGAGGCTGAGGCAGGAGGATCACAAGTTCCAAAAACCTAGGGGCTTAATGAAACCCTGTCTCAATACAATTTTTTAAAAAGATGTAGCTCAGGTCAAATGCCTTGTTTGTGTTCAATCCCCAGGGCCACAAAGTACAAAAGAAAAAAAAATCCTGAGGTCTGGGTATCAAGCTTTGGTTTGGTGCTTGCTCAGCTCTAACAATTTTGTGATAAATCCTCCCTTCTTGTCTTTCTCATGTTTTTTTCTGACCTAAAGTGTATATGTGAACACCTGTGCCCAGCTGCGAGGATCAGGCCAAGCTCAGATGGGAAGCTGAGGGCTGCAGAAATGGAAGAAGCATTTTTGTTGTCGTTGCTGTTTTTGAGACAAGATCTGGTTGTATCATCCAGGCTGGTCCTGAGCTCTGTAGCCCAGGCTGGCTTCAAATACACAACACTCCTCCTGCCTCCGCCTCCTGAGTGGTAGGATTACAGGCATATTCCACCATGCCTGGCAATTTTTTTTTTTTTTTTTTTTTTTTTTTTTTTTTTTTGAGGCAGGGTCTTGCTCTGTAGCCCAGGCTGGAAAGCCTCTTCAGTGCTGGGATTACAAGCACGAACCACCATGCCCAGCTTATGTGGTGCTGGGGAAATCAAATTCAGGGCCTTGCATTTAAACTCTGTGCTAATTTTTATGTGTTGCTGGAGAATTTAACCCAGGGCCTTGTCCTTGCTAGGCAAGTGCTTTAACTGCTGAGCTACGCCTCTAGCCCCAAAAGAAGTATTTTTTTTCCCGACTGGTCTGGAGTCCCTGGCAGGGACACCTCTGGAGGGATTAGCTGACATCTGTTCGGGCCGCGCAGGCGCAGGAAGGGGAGGCGCCTCCAGAACAGGGATAGGAGGGACTGCACTGCTGGCCCCATACTTCCATATTGGAGATTTGATTCTGTCTCTGCTACTTACGGTGTGGGTGAGGAGTGTTCCATGGAGCCCTGGCCTCAGCAGATCTGAGGTGCAGCCTGAGATTCTGCGTTTCTTAAAAAAAACAAACAAACACTCTCAGGTGACTTGCCAATAGTGCAGGTCCACAGATCACATCTTGAATACCAAGTACTTCATTTATTCTGCAGTGAATAGTTACTCTGGTTGTGTTGCTTTCTTATTAAAGAGGTGAAGAACACACAATTGTTGTTTTGCAAACTAGGCTGGTCTTGATCTCAGTATGGAGCCCAGGCTGGCCTTGGCATGCTGCAATCCTCCTTTCTCAGTCTCCCAGGGGTTGAGTTTACAGGTGCACATCATCACACCTGGTTTATGCAGTGCTGGAGAATTGAACCCAAGGCTTTGTGCTTGCTGGGCATGTGCTTTAACTGCAGAGCTATGCCTCCAGCCCTGTTTGTTCATTTTGTTTGGAGACTAGGTCTGACTTTGTTGACCAGCCTGGCCTCAAACTCCTGGACTCAAGTAATCCTCCAACTGTACCCTCACTTATCCTTTCCACTCCACCCCCTGCCACCAAGTAGGTGGGACCACAGGTGTGTCCTGCTGCCTCTGGCTCAACCTGCTTCTTGATTTTATCAATTCAGAACTGATTCCTGTTTACCTCATCCCCTTTCTCAATGGTTGAGCACCAATTCAAGCTCCTCTTGTATTCCATAGGTTCTCCTGGAGTCCTCTCCAAGGGCTTTCGGATAGGTGCTGCTCCATAGGCTCAGTAAAGCCATTTTTATTCCATTATAAATGTGTTCCTGATAGGATTTGGTTAATGGCTTCCAGCAATATCACACATATGTTGGCATGTGTACACACACGCGCGCACGTGCGCACACACACACACAACTGTGAATTTGAAAAAAAATAGAAATAGTGATTATCCTTAATTATTTCTGACTTTATCAATGCAGCTAAAAGCCAGTGGGGAGGTGACATTTGCGCTTGGGGTGTCTGATGTGATAAATGTTTAGCCAGGGGTCCTCCTGTTGGGAGTGATGAGCACTGTTCTGAGCACGAGGAGAAAGGTTGGTGACAGTGTTGCTAAGGACACTTGGCAGAACCGAAAATCATGAGGAGTAAAGATTTGAATTCCCTTTTTATATAAAAAGTGAAAGAAAGAGCTAAGAGGCAACACTTTTCAAACAATCGTTTCCCTTTGACCTCCATGGGATCTTTGGTGACTAAGATCTCCATGTTATCTGCAAATCCACCTAAGGTTTCTAAGAAAAGTAAGCCCAGAGAAGAGTCTGAAGAGTACCTGGGAACTCAAAAAACTGGTTCTGGCCTCTGAGTCCAGCAGTCCCTCCCCGGCTTAGCACAAGACCCCCCTGCCCAGTGGATCTATGATGGCCTGGGGCAAGACACTCATTCTTTGCTCAGCAGGACCCATTGTAAACTCTAATTATGGGCAGAGGAAAGACTTGAAGCAGCTTGTTGCAAACCGTTGAAAAACAGCTTCTCATGCATGGGACCAGGTTATAGGCAACAGAGGAGACTGGCCTGGCCCAAGTCAGAACAAGGGCAACAGGATTCCTTCAGAGGCAGTCTACTTTACAGGTTTGCAAAGATGTAAGGTGTCAGAAAAGACTCAGAAAATGAGGCAGAGTCAAGATGGCATTGGAGCAGGGACTCCAGAAAGGCTGCTCCCACAGAAAGCAACTAGAGAGGCAGATAGCTAGAGGAAAGTGCATCTTGGGAGTATAACAAAATCCAAGGATTAGTGGTACAATCAAGATGGGAGGATCATGGACTGGAGTGGTCCTGAATGGTGGGTCTTCCCCACCGTGCAGAAGGTTGAGGGCACAGCGACAGAGACAAATACTCTCAAGGGTACTTACAGGTGTGCCTGGGAACAAGGGATCTGCTCTGTGGCCAGTGATATGCCCACACATCTCACCACTGAGAAGGAATTGTCTGTCCTCTCCAGCCTGGAAGACATGAAGGAGCTGTGGAATCAAGAAAGCCAAGCAGCAGTGGCAGTAAAAGCCAGATTGCATAAGAAAGAAGAGAAAAGGGGCAGGTGAGCCATTATCCTCTCAGTCCCACCCACGGAGGCAGCTGGAGGCAGCCAGAGCTGCAAGTACAAATTGGACCAGGTCACACACCCCAGAATGCACTATGCTATTTACAAGTACCATGGCCAGTCCTGCCTGGGGCTGAAGCTAGCCAGCACTGTGGCACTCAGGGCAGAGCTAAGGGCACCCACGTCCCATGTACCGGAGGTGATCTGCTGAAGGTGTCTGTGACTGGGGACTGCGGGCGGATGGAGGGAGACCTCGGGAATTGCAGAGGTGGAGATACAGAGTGAGAGTTGCTGTCTCAGCCAGTGTCACCTGGCCAGTTCAGGAGCAGAGCCAGATCACTACTACCTCTGGACATCACTGAGACTGGCTTGGGGCAGGACACCTGCATGGACAACTAGGAAAGTGCAGATCCATTGACTGGATGGAACTCTAAGTCAGACTGAGAGATCCAGGGTCCTGCAAACGGTCACATCCAAGTAACACAAGCAGGTAACTGCTAATTTGGGGGGGGGGGGGGGGAGGCTTAGTTTCCCTTTTTTTCTTCAACTGTTTTGGTTTTATCACTTTATTTTTTTTCCTCTTTTTTTGGCTTCTTTTCCTCTTCTTCCCTTCTATCTCCTCTGTCTCTGTTGCAGTTTCTGAATCTCTCCCTCTCTTGATTAACTCTCTATGCCCTTTTTATAAATCTTTATGTAGATTTGAAAATCATACTCTCCACTTCATTAATAACTCTTCCAATTCATTTTAATCTTGCATATACTGCTTTTCTCTCCCTGTTATTTTTTGACTGGGATAGGAGTTCTGTCAGGCTTTTCTCTACCATGTAAATATTTGTCTGCTCTATGACATACCCAAAGCTAACTCTTAGTCTTAGTTTGCTCTCTTCCTACTTCAATTTCCATTATTACTAGAACTGTTAGGTATCAGTAACATACATAGACTGGTAGGGATGCATTTACTGTATACAATTTTGCTAGAAATAGATCAATAATATAAGTTTGTATATGTAATATTAGTCCTTTTATAGGCTACCAAACAATATCTATAGACCCCTCTATTAGTAGTACAGATCATAATTAGAAGGTTAAGAAGGTATCAGGTGTACATATCAATATCTGGTTAGCATAAATGTGTAGTTAGTAGAAAGCAAGCATAAACATAGATAATAATATGTTATATTGTTAAAGAGGGTATACTGGGTGAAACATAATAAGAATGGACAATCTCTGGTGGGCTGGTTTGCCTAGATAAGCAATATAGAGCTATTATTTTAATGACTGTGTTATAATGTTGGTATTAATAGACATTTTGATAAGTCAATACTGAGTTTAGTCAGACAGATATATTGAGAGTGTATATTGCACATATTAATGTTGTGGGTAGAATAGTTGTATTAAATTGGCTACTAGGTTCTACCAATATGTTGTTAATCTTATATAGGAATGCAAATATAAATCTTTATGCAAGGTGGGGGTGTTGACATAGATAATTATCTTCGTTTTCAAGATAGGCTAACAAATATTTTACCTGTAGACAGTGCTATATTCTGTTCCTCCGTGACTGAAGAGAGGAGGAGATGAAGGAGCTAACAGAGGCTGGACACTGAGAGTACCTTCAAAAGTAATAGTAGAATAAATTAAAAATAGTCATTAATTCTATAACTTGAATGATTCCAAGGAAACTTTAAAGGCAGAAATAGTATAATAAAAGAATCTCTAGAATAGAGACAGAGTCCATCAATAATACTTGAGCTTCAACTCACTGCAACAGAACCATGGGGAAACAAGGTAACAAATCATCTGAAGAAATGTCTGACACCCCAGAAATTGATACCAGGGATCCTGAAGTGGCAGAACCCATAAAAAATAAAATAAAAAAGAAGTAAACTTAATGGCTGAAAAGCTCACACATGACATACTAAGATATACAGGGATCCCAAGTCAGACATAATCAATGAAACAACAGGCATTAATAAGAAGTTAGAGGGCTATAAAGAAGAAAAAAAAAGAAGTTAAGAAGGCAACTCAATAAATTAGGGAACAATTTGGCAGAGATATAGAAAGAATGAAAACTGAACTCTGAGATAAAAAATTCACAGGAAAAAAACAAACAAAAAGGAGCTCAAACACTTTGAGGATAGATTGTCAGATCTTGAAAATAAGGTGGATGAACTGAATCATAGGGCCAGTGAGGACCATAAAACAACAACAACTACAAAAGAAAGAGACTGGTTCCAACAGCTGATGAATGATTCAAGAGAAACAACCTCAGAACTATGGGAATACAGGAGAAAACTGAGGACAAAACAAAAGGCTTTAAGGATATTGGTAATATGACCAATTTACGGAGTAACTAAAAAAGCTGCTATTTTTCAGTGAGGCCTGGAATAGGAGAAGGCTGTACTGCAGCCGTAGAAATGCTGTGACCAGGGGCACTCACAGACTGGAGAGATGCTTGCGTCTGCGACAGGGTGGCAGACTCCGTGAAGATCCGCGCTGCAAGTGCAGGCCCCGTAGCCCACTGGTCTCAAAGCCGCTGCCGACAACAGGGACACAAAGCCTGCTGTCACAGAGACAGAGGGGCAGCAGTGGCGGGAGCGCACGGCCCACAAAGCCTAACTTGTGTACCATTTCTGCTGATTACAGGGTGACGGGGAGAAGCTCTGCGTGTCCGGGTGGGTGATGATCCAGGGAGGTCAGGCTCTCACGGGAAGCAGCTTCTCTGATGAAGCGCCCTTCTTCGTCCTCATGGAGATGAGAGAACCCCCCGCAGTGCACAACGGAGCCACAGGGCGGCGCTCTCCAGCCTCTTGCACCTGTGACAAGGAGCCTGGGCCTGTCTCCTTTGTCTGAGGTTTATACTTAGGAATGTTGATGCCTCATGTCCTCCAGATATGTCCAAGCTGCAAGACCACCTCCCTGGGGTTGGATGATCTTAGCCTGGCTTTGTGGTCCTCCATCACCTGCTTCCATCTGCCTCTAAGCTGCTATTGTCATCGTCCTCTCCCTCCCCTCCCTCCCTCCCTTCCTCTCTCTCCTTCCTTCCTTTTCTCCTCTTCCTCCTCCTCTTCCTTCTCCTCCTCCTCCTCTCTTTTTTTCTTTTCTTCTCTTCCTCCTCCTCCTTTGTCCTCTTTCTTCTTTTGTACTGGGAACTGAGTCCAGGGAATGCTGAGTAATTTTTAAGTTTTTAATTTACTATTTTTATCTCGAGACAAGATCTTGCCAAGCTAACTAGGCTGGTCTTGAACTTGCAATTCTCCTGCCTCAGCCTTCCAAATAGCTGGGATTACAGGTGTGTGAACCCACACTCAGCTACCTTGCTGAGATTTCCCTTCACATTTCCAGTAAGGTAGCGTTTGGTGTTTCTGTTTCCCACTTTGCCTCCATTCTCCCCGGAAACAGAACTACGTTCTCTCCACTTTCTCCTCGCTCCTTTCCCTTTGTGTCTCCCTGATTTGACTCACCTTTTGACTCGTATCTAAGCCTATCGGCATTCTGCTTTTTCTTAGCCACATTATTGATCCTGGAATGGGCAGATAATTAGAAATGAGAAGCCAATGAGAAGCTGTGAGCCAGGTGAGGGGGCTGCCAAAGCAAAGATCCCCATGGACTGGCCCCCCAGATCATGGCAGCCATCTTGCAAGCACAGGGAGCTGTCGTCTGAGAATGGAGTCATCACAGAACTGCAGCCTGTGGTGCAGAGAAGCCCAGGTCCTGAGGAGTCACTTGATAACCTGTGTCACCAGCACCATGTCTGTCCCAGTTGAGTTCTTCAGGTGCTCGGGAGAGTTCAATCTCTGTTCTATTTACCACGTTGGGGGTTGCAGCTGAATCTCAAGTGATGCTTTCTGATTTTCACTCTTGGTCCATCTCTCACAGTCCTTTCTGTGGAGTCAGTACCTCCCTGGAAGGTTCATCCATCCTGCTTGTTCTTTGTGCTTAGCTTGAGTAGAAGCTGCTGTTCTGGAGTCCTCAGAATCCTTAGCAGTAAGTGAGGGGTAGATGTATGGCTTGGATCTTCCCTCTGTCCAAGAGCAACTGACCATGGACATGAACTTGGGATCAGACACTAGTACAAGTACTTGCCGGTAGTTTTTTACTTTTTGTTTTGCCTTTCACTTTTCTGTGCTTCTGGGGTTAGAACCCAAGGCCTTCTCACTGAGCTACATCCTCAACATCTCAGCCCATTTTTTTGGTTTTGCCTTTGAGCCAGGATCTTGCTAGTTGGGGCAGGCTGGGCTTGAACTTGTGATCCTCCTGCCTCAGCCTCCCAGAGGGTTGAGATTACAAACCTGTGCCACCTGGCCCGGCTTTTGCCAGCAGTTTAAGTTTGACAAGAACAACAATCTGAGAGCTTTTACTTCACATCACAGGGCTGTTTGCATTTGTGCAATGAACTCAAAATTACTTTGTCTGTCTGTCTGTCTTTCTCTCTCTCTTTTTCTTACTTTCTTTCCTTCTTTCCTTCTTGAGAGCTGGGGATGGAACCCAGGAATGTATGTTAGGCCAGTGCCCTCCATTGGGGCTCTATCTTCATGTATGCCAGGGAACATGAAGTCAGAGAGAAACATGCCCTTGTATGACACAGTGCCTCTTCTCTCACTATTCACCAGAACTATTAGTCAGCCAAGTCCTACACTTCTCCTCTGACTGCAGAATATCCTAAGATACCATGTGGTTTTTTGCTTCCTTATCAGATTATGTATGAAGAAAACACAAACTATACTAAGTAACCCTCGAGACTTAAGAGTAAAATCTGATGAGGTGGCTGAGTTTGGTTAGGTGGCCGAACAACAAACGAATCCTTTCTGATGTTGCAGTAATGAACACCTAGAAATAGAAGTAAAAAAAAAAAATGTACTTCATTCACACACCGACAGAAACCAGGTACTGTGATGTACTCCTATAATCCTGGCACTCTGGGAGGCTGAGGTAGGAGGATCCCAAGTTTGAGCTCAGCCTGAGCAACTTAATAACTTAGTGACAACTTGTCCCAAAGTCAAAAATATAAAGGGCTAGATTCAATCCCTAGCACAAAAAAGACAGAAACAATGAGATATTTAGAAATAACTTATTAATAAGAGGGATTGTGGAGCTGGAGAAATAGTACAACAGTTAGAATGCTGCTTTCCCAACATCCTATAAACTGAGACTGGTGGCACATGCCTGTAATTCCAGATCTCAGTAGGCTGAGGCAGGATTGCCGTGAGTTCAAGGCTAGCCTGTGTTACAAAGTCAGTTCAGGACTAGCCTGGACTACAGAGCAATACCTTCCATCAACACACACAAACAAACAACAACACAAGGAGGGATGCAGGCTAATGAGAAAAATTAACTTTTATTACATGACATGACACAAACTGACAACAGAAGTGGAGATGATCATGCTCTTAAATAGATATGGTCAGTGTTTCCAAATTGGGATATAAATTGAATGAATATAATTTTAATTAATATCCTAATGAAAATTTTTTCCTGATCTGCATGGTGGGTGACTACGTTTTTCCCCATTAAAGATATATTGAAGTCCTCACCTCCAGGATCAGCCAAGGGTAGCTGAACATGAAATTAAGATGTTAGAAAATTACCCAAACTACATGCTAATGCTTCTGTATGCTTCTTCTTCTTCTTCCCTTTTTCTTCTAATTATTCTTCCTCTTCTCCTTCTTTCTCTTCTTCTTATTCATTTTGTTCTGTCTGTTCTTCTTCCTCTCTCTTTCTTTTTCCTCTATCTCCTTTTACTCCTCCCTCTCTTCCTCTTTTTCCTCTTCCTCTTCTTCCTCCTCTTCCTTTTCTTCTTCCTTTTTCTTCCTCTCCTTCTTCCTATTCTTCATCTTCTTCCTGTTCCTCTTCTTCTATTCTTCCTCTTCTTCCTCTTTATTCTTCTGTTCTTCCTCATCTTTTTTCTCTTCCTCCTCCTGCTCCTCCTCCTCCTCATCTTCTTCTTCTGCTCCTCTTTTTCCTCTTTCTCCTCTTCCTATTTTTGTCTTCTTTTTCCTTTTTTCTTTCTCTTCTACCTCTTCTTCTTCCTCTTCTCCCACCTTCTGCTTCTTCTCTTATTTTTCTACTTCTTTCTCTTCTTCTTCCTCTTCTGCCATTTTTCTTTTTTTCCTCTTCTACTTCTTTATCCTCTGTCTCCCCCACCTCTTGTTCTTTTTCTTCTGTTCCTCTTTTCTTTCTTTTCTTTTTTCTCCTGTTCTTATTCCTCCCCATTCTTTTGTCTCTTATTTTTTCTTTTCTTCCCCTTCTTCTTCTTGTACTTATTCTTCCACTTCTTCCTCCTTCTCCTTTCTCTTCTTCTTTTTATTCCTCTTTCTTCTATTCCTTTTGTTTTTCTTATCCTCATCCTCTTTTCATCTTCTCCTCCTTTTCTTTTTTTTTCTTCATTTTCTTCCTCTTCTTCCTTTGTCTTCTCCTCCTCCTTCTTCCATTTCTTTATTTTAAATCTTTCCTCTTCTTTATTCTTCCTCTCCTTCCTCATTTTCCCTCTTCTTTTCTTCCTCCTCTTCTTCTTTTTCTACTTTTCTGCTTCTTCCTCTTCTTGTTCCTTTTCTTCCTTCTCCTCCTCTTCTTCTACTTCCTCTAGTACTTCTTTTCCTCCTCTTCTTCTTTCTCATCTTTTTCCTCTTCTCCTTCCTCTTCCTTTTATCCTCTTTTGCCTGCTGTTCTTGTCTTGTCCTCATCCTCATCTACTACTTCTTCTTCTTAATCTTATTCTTCTTTTTCTTCTCTTTCTTCTTTCTCTTCCTCTCCTCTTCTTCTCCTTCATCCTTCTCCTCTTCTGCTTCTTTTCCTCCTCTTTTCTACCTTCCCTTCTTTTTATTCCTTCTTTCTCTTCCTTTTTCTTCTCCCTCCTTCTTCTCCTCTTTCTCTTTCTTGAGTTTTCTCTTATTTTTCTTTCTCTTTCTCTTGTTCTTCTCCTTTTTATTCCTCTTCTTTTTGTTCTTTTCCTCTTCCTATTTCTTCATTTCTTCTTCCTCTTGTTCCTCCTCCTCTTCTTTCTGTTCTTCTTCCTCTTATTTTTGTTCTTATTTTCTTCCTCTTCTTTATTTCCTTCTTCCTCCTTTTCCTTCTCTTTTCTTTTTTGTTCTTTTTCTTTCTCTTCTTCCTTTTTTTCTCTTTTTCTTCCTTTATTCTTCCTTTTCTTCATCTCTTCTCCTTCCCTTCTACTTCTCCTTTTTCTTCTTCCTCTTCCTTCTCTTCTTCCTCTTTTTTCTCTTCTTCTTGTTCTTTTTGTCCTCCTCTTTTTTTCCTCTTCTTCTTCCTTTTTTCCTCTTCTCCTTCTCTTTTTCTATTTTCTACTTTTTCTTCCTCTTCTTCCTCCTTCTCTTATTCCTATTTTTCTTTTTTACTCTATTTTTTACTCTTCTTTTTCCATTTCTTTTTCTCCTTCTCCACCTCTTTTTTCTTTTCTTCCACTTTCTTTTTCTTCCTCTTTTTTTCTTGTTCTTTTTTTTCCCCTCCTCCTTCTCCTTGTTCTTTTTCCTCTTCTTCTTTTTCATCATCTTTCAATGAGTTAGGGTGTTATTCTGCATTTTGTGTTTGTCTTGAACTTATTATATAGCCTAGCATGGCCTCAAACACATGGCAATCATGTACCTCCACTCCTGGCTAATATGGTGCTGGGGAATTGAACCTCAGGCCTTGCACTTTCTAGGGAAGTGCTCTTTTTTTTTTTTTTTTTTTTTTTTTGAGACATAGTCTGTCTTGCCCTACAGCTCAGGCTGCTTCTTAACTCACCAAATGTTTCAAGCTAGTCTAGCCTTGGACTCATGCCAATCCTCCCGTCTCAGCCTCCTAAGTGCTGGCATCTCAGGCATGCACCAGTAAGCCTGGTTAATGTGGTGTTTGGGAATTAAACACAGAGCCTTGTCTTTGCAAAACAAGAAATCAAGCACTTTAACCAATGTGCCACTCTTCCATTCCATAGGCAGGTGTTCTTATCAATGAGCAATTCTCCTGGTCTGTTCTGTGTGTGTGTGTGTGTGTAATTCACAATGTTTATATTCAGCTTCAGTATTTTGTGCTCATATATATCAAAATTACAATATTTCCCCCACTCCTTTTTTCACCTCCCACACCCTCCCCATCTACCCTAACCTCCACTATCGACCCTGTTTGGTTCTATAAAATGACTGTATTCTGTTTTTTTTTCACATTACAATGTGATATTTCACATTCTGTGTCTGTCTCACCTTACTGAATAAGATGGTCTCAAGTTGTATCCATTTTTCTACAAAAGCCTCAGATCTATCTGTGTTTATGGAAGAGTAATATTCCATTGTGTACATGTATGACAATTTTTACATCCATTTGTCTGCTGATGGGTATTTTGGCATCTTCGTATTTTAGTGGTTGTTAGTTGTACTACTTTAAACATGGGTATACCTGTACCTCTGTTATATGTTGCTTTTAAATCTTTTGAAAAGATTCCCAAAGAGGTATCAATGGGTTGAACAAAATGTTTATTTTCAGCCTTTTGAAGAATCTCCATACTGCCCTCTATAGCTGTTGTACCAGTTTACAGGTCCCACCCGCAGTGTAAAAGGGCTCCTTCCTCTCTCCCCTCACCCCCCCATCTTGCCAGCATTGATTGCTTTTTGAGTTCTTGATATATGCCATTTTTTTCTAGGGTAAAATGATACTTTAGTGATGTTTTGTTTTGAATTTCTCTAATGGCTAAGGATATTAAACATCTTTTCATATATTTGTTGATCATTTGAATTTATTCATCTGACAACTGCCTATTCATTTTTGCATGGGAAAGGCCGTTCTTAATGAGACACCCAATGCAAAAGAAGCAGGCCCAGAAATCAACAAATGGGATTATATCAAGTAAAAATGTTTCTGCACAGCAAATGAATTTATCAACACAGTGAAGAGATAAACAATCAAATGGGGGAAAAAATCTTCAACACCTATAACTCAGATAGGCTAATAACTAGAATATACAAGAACTTAAGGAAAATATATCCCTCAAAATCAAAGACCACATTTAAAAATGTTTTTGTTTTCTGAGGTAGAACATCACTATACAGTCTAGTCTATTCTTGTTTTTTTATTTATTTATTTACTTACTTACTTGCTTTTGTGGTACTAGGGATCCAACCAAGGACCTTCACATTGAGATACATCTCTAACCCATTTCTTTTAGTTTTAAAACAGGGTCCTTCTAAGTCACTAAATTGCCCAGGCTGGGCTTGAACCAGATATCCTTCTGCCCCAGCCTCCTATAGTGGTGGGATTATAGGTCTACACCACTGGGCCTGGCTGACTTTTGTTATTAGAGATATAATCTCCCTGTGTATTAGTATTTCAGGCTGGCCTTAAATGTGTTCTGTTGCCCAGGCTGCCTTTAAACTAGTGATCCTCCTGCCATAGCCTCCTGAGTGCTGGGTTTACAAGCATGCCCCTGCACACTTGGGTGCCTGTGGTGTTTTATAAGTGAGGCATAGCCTATATGTGTGTCTTGTGAACAAATGCACACACTGACAGCAGGCTGTCTGTCATGATTATTATTTTGAACAGCATGCTTTGAGATACTTTCCGCCAGTACAAATGGATCTGCCCTAATCTTTTTAAAAATGTGCTGAAACTCTGCATAACTGGCTTACCATAGTTAACTAGTCTCCCTCAGCTGTGGCCTTTGGGCTGTTCCTTCTGACCTGAGCAGCACTGCAATGTGTACCTTTGCCCTCACCTCCCCATACCCAAATCTTAAACATGCATGGGCAGGTGGGCTAGGAAAGAAAACATGAAACAAAATTGCTAGGGTTATTTTTAAAAAATAAATAGCAAAAATGTTAGAAGATAATAAAGGAATATGCGGGCAGCTTCCTCTCTGCAAAGAGGAACTCAAAGTAGCCTGCATCTTGTAGAGCAGTGGTCCCAACCTTTTTGACACCAGGGACCAGAACTAGCTGAAGGCCACTCTCCCAAGGACAGGGGTGAGGGCAGTGTACTTGGTGCATGAGACTGTTGGCCAGAGCGCTGAAATTGGAGCTGCAGCAGGAGAGGCACAGGAAGGAGCAAAGCTCCGCCTCCTGTCAGTCAGCAGCGGTACTAGAACCTAATAGGAGGGTGCTGACAGGAGGCGGAGCTTCAAGTGAAGCTCACCTCCTGCTGGCTGTTCCTCTGTCCCTGTAGCCCAGTCCCTCCAAGGACACAGTGGCCCACAGTATGCAGGCTTTTTTTAGAAGCTGCTGCATCATTTTACCTTTTCACTGGCCATGTTTGAGAAATCCAACTTTTCTATATCCTCCAAAACACTTCCTATTGTCTGTCATTTGATATGGCCAACACGTGAGTGTCAAGTAGTATTTCAGTGTGGCTTTGATTTCTAGTTCGCTGGTGGTAATAGTGTCAGACACCTCTCTATGTGTTTATTGGCTATTTGTATATCTTCATTGAAGAAATGTCTAGTCATGGTCTTTGCCCATTTTTAATTGAGCTTTTTGTTTATTTATTTGATTGATATTCTTTTAAGACAGGGTCTCACCTGTAACTCACCATCTTCCTGTCTCAGCCTCCTGAGTTCTTAGATTACAGGTAACCACCACCACTCCTAGCTCTTGAGTTGTTATCTTAAGAGTTATGTTGTGAGTTCTTTATGTGTCCTCAATGCTGGAATCCTGGCTACAGACTGAATTGTGTACTCCTGCAATTCATATGTTGAAGCTTTAACTAGCAATGTGATGGTGTTGTGAGAGAGGCCTTCGGGAAGGAGTTAGGGCTAGATGAGATCATGGGGGTGGGGCCCTCAGGGTTCGGGCCTGTGCATGACAAGGAGAAGAAAAAACTCTTTTGCCTTCCCTTTATTTCTCTTTCCATCTCTCTCTTTGCCCCCTTCCTACAAGAAAAGGCCACATAACCAGGTAATAAGGTGGCCATCTACAAGTCCCATCCTGCTGACATTCTGATGCACTCCCAGCCCCAGAACTGAGAGAAATTAAGGTATTTAGTTGCAACAGCTCTAGAGAGTAAGACAACCCTAATCTGACAAATAACTTACAAATATTTTCTTTCATTTTAGTAACTTGTATTTTTACTTTCTTTTCCATCCCCAAAGCATGAAAGTTTAGGTACCAAGAGATTAGGTTACGAGTTGAAAGTCATGCGGTAAAGTGAACAAGCTAGGGTAAGAACAGACAGGCTGGTTCTATACACCATTATTCTATTCATTTGTTTGTTTAGAGATAGTCTCACAATGTTGCCCAGGCTGGCCTCAAACTTCTAGATTCAAGTGATTCTCCTGCCACAACTTTCAGACCAGATGTAACTATAGGCATAAACTTCTATGGCTAGAGACACTAAGTTCTTAATCATTGCTCTACTAAAACACAAAAATGCAATTATTGTCCTATTCATTTCTCAGATCTAAGAGCTACAAATTTGGCATCTTAAATAGCTTTTACTAAAAGCCATAAGGATAATTCCAGAAGGGAACCTTGCAATCAGTGAAGTAGACCTACTACATTAGAAATAAATCCAAAAAGCATATTTAGAAGTTCTGGACCCATTCTCTGAATACCCTACTTCCTTCAGCCATGGCCCTTTATGAATTCAGAGACACACTTGGGATTTTCGTGGACAGAGAAGTGACAAACTACTCCTTTTCAACAGATTCAAAAATTGGTTCCTCAAAGAATTTCTGAAAAATGCTTTTTCTAGGACCTCTCTTTTTCTTCAGGCCAAATCCTACATCAGAGCAATGTTCCGGGCCATACCACAGACCATGTTAGTGAATAGCAAATACTAATAAATTACATATTCATGTGGGAACAGACCATTTTTTTGAGGCTTGATACTTCCAGAACGCTTCTGACACTAAATGTGTGGGGTTTTCCCCACACCAATGGATTCTCCAAAAATGCATGGAGATCCTATAATTCAACTCAATTTTGATACTGCCTGGATATACACCCTCAAATCCCACAGGTTAAGGACGTGGTCCCACAAAACTATAACTTCCCTCCGAGTTTAGATGTGGATCATGAGTCCAGCTTGTCTCATGTTCTTCTGACTATCTCTATATCACAGCATCCTCAGGCTTGACAACTTGCTAGAGTGGCTCACAGAGCACTAGTCATTTATTTACTCCTTCTGGTTTATTATTAAGGTTCTTTAAAGAATACAAGCTTATCTGTCAAATAGAGGTACACAGGACAAGGTCTGAAAGGGTCACAGGAGTAGGTAGTATCTAGTTAGTGCATCACCATCCTGTTCAGAAACCCCAAAGTTCTCCTGCCCCCATAGCTCAGGGTTTACACACAGGCTTCCTCATGTACACATGATCAATTGTTAAGTCAATTGCCAGCTTCTGTCTCCTTCCTGGAGAATGAGTGGTGGTCCTCAAAGTTACAGATCTTTAATAATAGCTTGGTCTTTCTGGCAAACAGCCAACTGGTAGCTCAAGTGTCACCTCTATAGAACAAAAAATGCTCCTATCACCAAGAAGTTCCAAGGGATTTAGGAGTTCTGTGTCAGTAACAAGAGAGAGACACACGTATCAGAGATGCATATATACCTCATAAATATGTATATATTTCTCATTACTTCATAATAGAGATTTGACATTCAAGCTCTTCTAGAGGGAGACTATTTTGTCTTCCACTATATGCCTAGCACCTGAGCAGTGTCCATCACAAGCAAGATGTCTTGTGTGACAAAGGTTAATAAAGCCCATTCTGTCCAAGAATTCCAGTGTTTCAGATCAGTTCTTTTCTACTCACTTCTGACATTCTGTTTCTTGCCTTTCATTAAGCTACTCCTTTTTGGCCCTGGGCATAAAGCAACAACAGTTATTTGTTTAGGCAAAAGCTCCCGTGAATGCTAACTACCTGGCATTAGCCTGCGCACATGTGGATAATCAGGGACACAATTCACCCTCTTGGGTATTCATACATTCTTGAATTCAGCACATTTACTGCATATCTTCTATGTGGCAGATTTTCCACAGAGGCTACACATTATGTCATACAAACACCAATCCCAGTGGAAGAAAGTAAAGCAGCACAGGAAGAGAGAGTGAGGGGGAACTGAAGATTATTTCAATGACAGTAGGCTGGGAAGACGGGTAGGTAAAGAACTGAATAAAGAAACTAATGACATGCTTATGAAATACTCCAAGATGAAGAAGATCTAAGTAGCTATAACAGAATAAAAACAGTAGTGAGGGATAAGAGAAGAGATAAGTGGGCAGGAGTCTACTCCCACAGGGTTTAATAACAGTTTATCCCGAATGTGACAGAAAGTCACCAAAGTGTTTCAAATAAAATAGAGACATATGGGATTTATTTTTCAAAAAAATTTATCAGACTGTTGAATCAGAATATATGGGGTACACATGTGAGCCACATGGAGTATCAGTGCTTTATAGGTTCTATTATTATCACAAAAAGTCATTACTAATGCTAACTTTGAAATTCCAAATAAGGGGATGAGAATCTTGGCTTCACTATCTACAAGCTGTTTGTCTTTGACCACGTAAATTGTCTTCCTTGGACTTAATTTCTCTGACACTTGCATGGAAATTATTAAATATAAATTGCATCACCACTTGTGGGAATTAAAGATTACTCACTCATTTATTCGAAAATATTTACTGTGCCAAGCTCTCTGCTAGTTCTACAGGGGGAAAACATGTGCAGCCTCCACCATCGGGAGCTTAGCGGTTGGTGGAGATGGACAGCAATCAACCAGAAAAGCAGTAAGCAAGGTGGGAAAAGTTTACAAAGGTTTGATTTCATGAGGTTAAGAGACGCTGGGAAGATTCGCAAGAAAATGAAGTTACTGTATACAAACTTCAATAAATAACTACTTCTATCATTGTTACTAATCGCCGACAGGGTTCAAATCCTGTTACTTACCTCGCTCTACAACTCTGCCCTTTTAGCCTCAATTTCCAAGTCTGGAAGTGGGGACAGGAAGTAGCCACAGGACTGCCGTGAGGATTACACGAGAGATACTGTGTGAAGAGTAGTGCCCAGTAAATGGAAACAGGAAGCACTCAAAATATGACGTTTGTCAACGTTAGTGTTAATACTGAGTCCTCTGAATGGGACCAAACACCGCAGCTAGCGACGTCTGCCACCCTAATGGTATCCTTCCGACCTGCCCACGCTCCCAGGGAGCGTCCGCATTTCCACCACCCTCAGTTTCCAGGGCTCACGTCGCGGACCTTCTCAACCTCCTTCGGTCCCTTCACCAGTTCATGCCTCCTCGGGATTGTCCATCGGTCCTTAACCATGGCAAAGGCAGAGTTTTGCCTAGCACGCAAACCCTAAAAACACAACTTCCAGTTTCTGAGAAAACTAGTCACTTCCGGCGCGCCACGGTGACGCAACACGCCCGTAACGACGCAACCAGGCGGGCCAAGGAGGTTGCGCAAGGCGAAGCACGCCCGTTACCAGGCGCCGGTTGCCACGGAAAGTGCCGCCAAGCCCTGGGCGTGTCCCCAAGGTGTGGGATGCTACGTAGTACTTGTCTGGTCCATCGGCGCTCAAGCGTGGGGTGCGTGCCAACCACCCTAGGCGCGGGCGCTCCTTCTCTTTCCAGGAGGTCCCTAGATTTCTGCTGCACTCTCAGAATCCTCGTCCGCGCTCTGGGAGGGCAGGGCGAGCCGGTGACTCAGGAGATGGTCCCGCTCTACCCTAGCCCATGTGGTTGTGGATCTGGCGCACCATGGTGAGCATCTTTAGGAACTGAGCCGAGCGCCACATTACTGGACAGAAATCGTCGTTTCAGTGAATACTTCCGTATTGAAAAGAAGATGCTTCTTTGTCGAGCGCCAACAGTGACCTAAGCACTGATGACATGCCCAGTGACATTAGTTTCTGGGGGAGTAAGATCCTCTAAGACCTGGAACTTTCTGATATTGCCATGCATGTGTATGTGTATACATATTGAATTCAATATGTATGTGTATAATATTGAAATCCATATATATATAAAATGCATGTCATATTTTATAGAATATTAAATTACAATATGGGGAAAAAGTTTATGATTATGATTATCAGAAAGTCAGTTTTGATGGTTTGAAGTCTGAAATAGTTGGGAACTATTATAATAGTATAAAAGGACTCGTTCAAAGCCTGTGAATAGCAAATGTGTATAAACTGTATGCAACATTTCATATGTACAAATAGATACTTTCATGGCAAGAAGTCTAAAGTTGTCATCAAATTCTCAAATGGATGCAATCAATGGCTTTTTCTTTTTTCCCCACTATTTTTATTAATATGCATATGTAATATAAAGTATTTACAATGAATTTGGGTATTTTGTGCACATATGTATTATATCAACTTTACAATCCCTTCCCATTTTTGACCCTCCCACCCCCTCCCTATCTCTTCCCCCAACTCCGGCTATCACTTCATATAGTTCTATATAATGTCTGTGTTCTGGGTTTTCCAAGTCAGAGAAACTATACAGTACTTAACATATTAATCTTCCGCACCTAAATCATTTCACTTAAGTCACCACTCTAACTCAGCTTCCTATTCCTCAAATGGTTTCACAGTAGTTAAATCTTGATGCCTCTTCTCTGAATCCAACCAATCCCTTTAATGGGATATTTACCAGAAGTTTTTTTTCTATATTTTGCTATATCTTTGTTGCTATTCTTAAACCTGGCCTTACCCACCAGTTCACATTAGAAAATAACTACAAGCATGTAGTTCAAAAGACTAGTAAATTTGGGAAAGAAGAAGAAAAAAAATTAAATTTCAAATGCCTTAGCTGAATACTGTAAGGTACAATATTTGTACATTCACAGGGTTATATTTACATCAATCAGTTTTCTTATGATAAATTTTCATCAGTGACCTAATAAGTGCATTACTACGATAAAATAAAGTTAAAACTATATCACATTGCTACATTAAATGAACTTAAGTCTATACCACATAAATATACTTAAAGTAACAGATATGAAGGCTAATTTAGTTATTTCAGAATTTTTTTAACTTTCATAACTTATATACTCATATTTCACTGATTACTAACATACTTTTTCTCAGCTCATTCTCCTCTAGCTGTTGTCGCTTTTCCTCTGGGGTCATTGGTGTCGCTGGCCTCCCTTTCACTTTCTAAGTTTCCTTTAAGTATTCTCTGCAATACTGGCTCAGTGGCTGCAAATTCCTTTAAGCTTTCTATATCATGAAAAGTTTTAAGTTCTCCCCTTAAATTAAAAGATAATTTTGCTGGATATAGCAGTCTTGGTTGACATTTATGTTCTTTTAGTGCTTGGATGACATTGCTCCATGATCTCCTGGCTTTTAGAGTCTGGATTGAGAAGCTGCAGTTATCCTGATGGGCTTATCTTTGTAGGTCGCCTTCTGTTTTTCTCTTACCGCTTTTAGTATTTTCTCTTTGTGTTGGTTTTCTAGAATTTTGATTATGATGTGTCGTGATGAGGATCTCTTCTGATCCAAAGTTGTTTGGTGTTCTATATGCCTGTAATAGTTCCATGTTCATTTCTTTTTTTAGATTTGGGAAATTTTCTTCCACAATTTCATTAAACATGTCCTTTAAGCTTTTTGTTTTGTCCTCAGTCTTCTCCTGGACTCCCATAATTCTGAGGTTGTTTCTCCTTGAATCATCTATCAGCCATTTTAATGATTCGCTTTCTTTCTTATTTACTTCATGGCCTGTATGTTGCAGCTCAGTCACTTTATTTTCTAGGTCTGACATTCTATTCTGAAGATGTTTAATGTGGTTGCTTATTATTTTCTGTGTGTTTTTCACTTCCAGAATATCTGCATTCAATTTTACAGTATCTCTGTTGTGTTCTTCTCTAATTTCTTGTATTGCCTTCATTATCTTCTGGTATATTTCTTCTATGGTCTCCTCTGTTTGCTTTTCAAGGCTTGCTTTTAGCTTAGTTATGACTTGGTGTAGCTCTTGCACTGTCTGTTTTATTTCCTGTTTTAATTCCTGCTTTAATTCAGTGAACATCTATGCCCAGAAGTTACCATCCTTTTTGCCATTTTCATCTCTGGATTCTGCAATTTCAGTATCCCTGGTATCATCTTCTGGGGTGTCAGGTTTTTTGTGAGAGATTTGTTACCACATTTTCCCATGGTTCTGCTATCTCTGGCTGTCTCTGGTGTGCAAGAAAAGAAGGGTTTGGTGAAGGCCCAGTCCTAGATGCCTCTGGAAGCCTCTGGGGCTCAGGATTAACAGGGTGATGTAATTCCCTGGAAGCCTCTGGAAGCCTCTGGCTCACAGGATGGATGAGCAATGGACTTCCTGGTCCTAGGTGCCTCTGGCGTGCAGGGCACTGGTGATCTGGAAGCCTCTGGTGCGTGCCGAAGGAATGGGGTGATGATCCCCCTTTTGAGGTGTCTTGTTCCCCCTGGTCCACTCAGCAAAGCTCTCCGTCTGTCCTGGCTTCCCTCTCCCAGGGTGGGGCTCTCCACCCTCGGAGCAGAGGTGCCCCTGAGCCTTTCAGGGGATCAGCAGCCTTTCCCCCTCTTTTCTCCCCTCTGCCTCTTGTGCCAGTTTTCCCTAGGGACTGTTTAAGGGTGGCCCCAAAACTCTGATGTGCTCTTCTGAGCTTTCTTTTACTCTGAAGGGTCCAGTCTTGGGCTTTTCTTTTTCCCTTCTTTTTAAAATGGCTCCTGCTGATGTCACAGCCTGTGACGGCTGTTGAGCCCTGTTTCTGATTGGGATCCTGGGGCCTTTTCTAGGGTGAGTGCATGCTGAGTTTGTAGTGCACACTACCCATGTGTTGGTTTTTTTGGAGGCTGGGGCCGCCAGCTGCAGACAATTCCCACTTCTCTGGATCCGTGCTGACCTCAGGCTGTGGTTCTGGCTCCAGACTTTTCTCCATCTGGTCTGTGGTTGCCGGCAGCTCAGGGCCATGCCTAGTTGGCTGCTTTTTTCCTCCTGTCCATTGTCGGGGTGCTCCATCCTTTCCCAGCTCCGGCAAATGTTCTGGGCCCATGTGAGCTTTCCTCCGTCCACAGCTGCTTGTGGCTCCAGCTGTTTGCAGCCGGCCTGCCATGGCTTCCTGGGCAACTGAGATTTTTTTTCCCTCTCTGCTTTTGATGATCCTTTGGAATTTCTGGCCTTCCCCTGGTCTCCTTTCAGTTGTTGGGGTGCTCCTCTCTTTCCTATCTACACCAAACACACTTTTTCTAACTAAATTCTCAACTTTTTAAGTGGGTCGATGAGGAGACATTGTACAGCACTGTTACTCAGCCACCATCTTGACCAGAAGCGTTTTTTTTTTTTTTCTGTTTTTAGGAGATAATACTCAAGTGAGATACATTTCAGTTACTTTGTTTCCAATGGCCTATGCTTTGGGGTAAATGGGGTTTATTACACTTGAATTACTGAGATAATTACTCTCTAAATCAGTCTTACATATTAAAGAACTTGAGACATAGGCCAACTCCAAGAGATGGGTAAAATTAACAGCAGAGTCACAAATAGCCCTAAGAGTGAAGTTTAGATCATAGCACCCACGGTTGTCTTCCCAATACACCCTCTCACCCAGCCCAACTCTCATAGGCCTTACCCATGGGCCCCACCCAGCCAAACTTGGAAACCTAAGGTTGCTCTCACGAGGACCACAGAAAATCAACTAGTGGACTCTGTGTCTGCATCCCATCCCATGACTCACAAAGGTCTGCATTGTAGGTACTAAAAGGAAACAGATCTTGGCAGAGGAAGGAAGGAAGAATCGCCCAGTAGGGACACAGATATTGGACTTCTGTGGCACCAGTTTTATCCCACAGACTCACCATGCACCCTGGGTGGCTCCCAAACCAGTGCCCTCACCACTGTTCTGGCCTCAGCACTGGGGCTCCCGTCCCTCATCCTTTGTCTTCATGTGGATACTCAATCCCAAACCTGCTTGGCACCTGTGACACAGCTAAAACAACCAGGTAAAATATTCCAAGTGACAGATTATGACAGGTTATGTAATACTGCACAAATATTGCTCAAAGTTACTTTTAGATTCTGTGTACAAGGCATAGAAGACAAAAACAGTTGTCTTGTTTAGGATTGTGTGCAATCCCCAAAACATCTCATTATCTACATGTGAATATTTCAAAATGCAAACATTCTCAAATCTGACACTATTCGTGGTCCTGGGCATTTCAGATGAATATTCAACCCTCCTATTCTGCAATGGAAAGCACTAGAGATGCACTTACAAATACAGCAGAATATCAAAATAATAACATTAAATGGAACAAGCTAGACAAAAAAGAATAAAAAATGTGTTTGTATTTCCCTGAAGTCTTGAAAATGTGAATTTAACTTAGTTACAGAAAGCAGAGCAGTGGTTGCCCAGGAATGCTGAGCTGGTTTCACTTTTTCATATGTATACCAAAGCTAAAGATGGACAGACTTTAAATACAAGCAGCTTATTGTGTGTCAAGTGCCTGAAGGTGCAGCTGTTAGCAAATCCAACTGTGTGCAGCAGCATGCACCTGTAGTCCCAGGACACAGGGAGGCTGAGAAAAGAGGACCACAAGATCAATCCTACACTGGGTAACTTAAAAACATACTGACCCCAAATTCCAGCTTCTCAGTTGGCCAGCTACGTTTCAGCAGCTCAATAGGCACACAGCACTCCTAGCTACCGAACTAGACATTGTGGATCTAGCTACCGAACTAGACATTGTGGATAAGAGAAAGTTTCACTAAGACACCAAGTCCCACTCAACAACATTGCTCATGCCAGGGCTCGGGACCCCATCCAACAGAAATCAGTTGCATGCTTTCCTAAATAAAGGTTTCCCCAAACACAACTAAGCGAATTCATTTCTATATTGTCTACAGCTGTGTTAGTATCACAATGACAGAGCTACACCATAGGCACAGAGACCACATAGCCTGTGAGCCAAAAACATATGCTACTTATTCTCAAAGAACAGGCTTATAGATCCTACTCTAAACTGTAAATTCTCAAGTCAGGGGACACACCTGTCCTGTTTCCTGTTCTACACAACCCAATTAATGTATATGAAATAGTTACAGATGGAAAGAGCTCTGTACACAAGAGACAGGCTGGAAAAATACACAAAAGGTGTCTGTTGTGGCTCTCACACTGGTGAGAGACCCATTGTGCTTCACAATAAAGAACAGCACCTTAGACACAGTTGCTACCCTGACAAAAATACACACGGGAAAGGGCAAAACAAGCTTCATTTACTGGACAATTAGCCCTGGACAAGTGACCCCACTCTTCACTGCTTTTTTGTAGGGGATTCAGGTTGGGTTGAAGCCTATCTAGCACCAGTCCAGGACAACCCGGTAGAAGCACACTTCACCACTAGCTCAGCTAGATGGCGTTCGAGAGGCACACCTCTCGCCACCTTGTCCAGTGAGGAACTGCGATTGGCAAGCCCCATCCTCCTTCCTCCACTCCCTCCCTCGTCCTGGGCAACCTGGCCAGTTAAGGCCTTGCTAATTGGCCCGAGGTAACTTCCGCATTATCCTAGTCTTATTTGAGCCCCTGTACTTCCTAAATAAACCGGTCTGTGTTTACTGAAACCAGTTCCCAGAGTGTGTCCCTCTGTCGTCCAGCCTCTTCTCAGCTGATCTGGGGATCCCTGATGGCAGAGATTCCTACACCTTTTCACTTTACCACCAGGCTTAAGGAGGGATGTGAGTTGTCCAGAAAAATCATGGATTTTTTTTTCTTACTCTTTAAATTTACAAAAAGTAAATAATACTTTAAAATCTGTGTCCGGTATTGAATATTCATTGTCCATCTTGTAGTTCATATTTTTAGGAGCAAGATTCTATTACAAACACACCCAGTCCAGTTCTGAAGAGGAAAAACAATAAGGACACAGAGCAGCCACCTTAGTTAGGCCGAGGACCAGGTCCATACTACAGACCATGTGTCAAGTTCCCAGGACACTGCTAGGGGGCCCTGCCACAAGGTCAAGGCCCTCTCTAGAGCAATACAATTCCATTTCCAGTGCCTTAATCTCAACTCTCTTTAACTGACCTCTAACCAACCCCTATCCTGGTAAGAAGACTGATGTGTGACTGTAAACTCTGGACAAGTCAGAAGCCTATGTGGCTTCTGTGTCTCTATTCTTAGACACTCCTTCAGAAAGAGCTAGTTGATCCCCTTAAACACAATGTTTCCTGAGAAAGTGGCCAGGCACTAGCTCAAGAAACAAAAATTACCATGTATGGACTGATTTATGCCTGAGGGGAGGGGAGGTGGCTAAAACTCCCAGGCAGTTCCTCAGAGAGACGAGCCAAAGCTGGCATCTCTAGGCACAGAGCTCTTTTTGGAGAACTGGCCCCAGGAAACCTTAGTGGGGGTCAGAATCTTCCTTCTACACCATCACCCAGTTTGTGGGAAGAAGATGCCACGATCTGTTGCCCATGTTCCTCCTCCCATCTCATACAGGAGGCCAGGCTACTCTCAGGCACACACACATCTCGGTCTTGACCTTGGACAGGGAAAACTTAGAGGAGGGCTCTACCTGCAAATTCCACTACAGCCCCTGCCCATCCTGCCTGCAGGCCGAGCTCCACTTTCACTGCTCTACACTGTGGGCCTCAGCATTCTGGGTGCACCTCCTGCTCTGACCTTGCCATACCCCATATCTGTCAGGGATCAACACAGACTCTGGGAGACATAAATGTGCAGATCAGCTGCTTCAGTCCACGCTAGGAGGCTTCTCCTAGGGCTGCTGCAGCCAGGATGCCAACCTTCTTCCATGGCGTGGGAGGGCAGCAGTAGCACAGGAATCTTTCCAGCCAATGTCACCATGGATGCCTCTGGTGACCACAGGACTCCTGTAAGCAAGGTGAAAGATGACCATAGTGACCTTGATAGAGTGGGGGAAGAGCCCACTGGATGCCCAGTGGAAGGGGACAAGTTGTGGCCCTGAGCCTAAGTGTACTGGGCAAGAGTGTCCACCAAGTGCCTGGTGGAGTAGGGGAAGACAACTGCAGTGGCCCCTGTGGGCTGCGGGAGCACGACTCCTGCAAACTCATGTCTGGGTGCCTCAGAAACAGACCCAGTGAATGGAAACAGGCTGTGGGAGTTACTCTGAGTCCAATGTACACTACAGAAAGTCATGGGTTTCTGTGGAAAGCAGCAAACAGTGGCATGTCTGTGTCAAAGAACAAGGGGCAGACGGAATGTCGGGGCAATGACAAACATTGGGGCCTTGAGCGTTCAGCCCACAGCATTCCAATTCCTGGTCAGCAGAAGGAACACCTGGCCTTTAGGCTGCTGCAGAGGGCCTGATCCCCCCACCATCCTCACCTGCTTAATGTGAGGTCCGTAAAGAGAAGTCCCAGGCTGCCCCCAAGAGTCTTGTGCTAGAGAACATCACTCCCACTGAGCAACCCATGTAGCAGGCCAGTCATGTCTGCTGGTTGGTGACCTGAAGGGTAACCTTGTGGTTGCAGAGGCAGGGCTGCAGCGCTCAACAAAGGAGCCATCTTTGGTCGCCAGCACCAAGCCCCTATAAAGGCCTGTAACCACCTCCAGCAGTCCATGCAGCTGACAAGAGGCAAATGGTGAGCAACTGCATTGTGGGCAGAGGCCTCAGGCCGCCTGTTGTCCCCCGTGCCATCCCTCAGACTGCCTCAGCTGCCTCGACCTGCCCCCATCTTGTGTGGCCAAAGCCCAGTCTCTGCCTAGTGCCACCATGGCCCTTATCTGGCCTCGCGCAGGCTTGCTCACTGCTCCTGCTGCTTTGCTCTTGTCAAGGTCTCCAGCAGTCTGTTTCTTCCCATTCCTGCCCCCTCCCCTTCTGGTCTGTCGGAGTCTGGGTCCTCTGCAGGCTATCTGCAGGAGATACAGACAGAGGGATCTGGGGCTTTGGAAGCGGAGACCTCCCACCCAAATAACACCAGACAATTGTTATTTTTCTTTTCTTATCTTCTTCGTTTTTAGTAATTCTTCCCTTTCCTTTTGGACTTACCCTCACTTCAGTGGTTTTCTATGAGTAGAATGAATGTGCATTTTTTCCCTAAAATTGATGCTTTCTCCCTCTTTCTCTTTCTTCCCTTCCACCTTCTGTTTCTGTTGTTAGTTTCTGAATTTCTCCTTCTCATAAAGATTAATTCTTTATATCCTTTTTGAAAAATCTCTTTATAGCTTCTAAAAACATACTCTCTCCATTTCATTTGTACCCCAATACGTCTCGTTTATACTGCTTTCTCTCACCAGTTATCTCCTGCCTGGGGTTGGAATTCAGTCAGCCTTTTCTCTACCATACAAACAGTTCCCTGTTTTCTATTAAACATCCAAAGTTAATCCCTAGTCTTACTCTGCTGTCTCCTGATTCCGATTACCCTTATTAACAGTATTGTTAAGTATCAATAACACACAGCCATATAGATGGACTAGTAGGGATGAAAAAACTATATACCATTTAGCTAGAAGTAGATCAGTAGGCATATTTCTTTCTATGTTATCATCAATAATATAGTGACACCATGAACAAACTCTTCTAAGAGATTCCCAAACAATTTGTATAGAAACCTCCATTAGTAGTATAGGTCACATTTAGAATGTTGAGAGGAGATTAGGTGTATATATTAATGTCTTGTTAGTATAAATGTATGGCTTGTAGTTATCAAGTATAAACACAGACACAAGTATCCATCACACTGTTATAGAGGGTATACGAGTAGAGCCTAATAAGGGTGGATAACTTCAGGTGCTTTGGTTTAGCCTAGATAAGCAATATGGAAATCTATTATATTAATGACTGTGATGTAACACTGATATTAATAGAACATCTTGATAAGTGAAGTTAGGCTTATTTAGATACACTGAGGTTGTAAACTGCATCTATTAATGTTAAGAATAGAACAGTTATAGTATTAAACCAGCTACGAGGCTCTGCCAACATTTTGTTAATCTTAAATAATAATGTAAATGTAAATCTTTATTCAAAACATGAATGTTGACATTGACATTGATCTTCATGTCCAATATAGGTCAACAAATACTTTGTATGTAGGCCATAAGCAGTTCTGTAATCTGTTCCTAATTACCAAAAAATAGAGGAGATTAGGGAACCAATAGAAGGTTGGTTATTGAGAGGACCTTCAAAATTAATAGCTGAATAAGTTAAAAATAGACATAAATTCTAAAACCTTAACAAACTCAAGAAAAATCCCAGAGCAAAAGTAGTCTAATAAAAAAATTGACATTATGGAGACAGAGTCCATGGGCACTACATGAACTACAACCCACTGCAATAGAACCATGGAGAAACAAGGCAATAAATCATTTGCAAAAGGACCTGACACCCCAAAAGTTGATACCATGGGTCCTGAAATAGCAGAATCTACAGAAAACTAAGGGGAAAAAAAGTAGACATAAACGCCAAAAAGATCAAGTTCCACATACAAGAAATGCAAAAGGAGCTGAAATTTGATAGAATCAAAGATAGTAAGTTAAAGGATTATAAGGAAGAAACAGAGTTTAAAAAAAGGCACTGCAAGAAATGAAGGAACATTTCAGTAGAGATATATAAATAATGAGAGCTGAACTTCAGGATATAAAAAACTCACACAAAAATGAGAATACTTCAAGGATAAATTATCGGATTTTGAAGATATGGTGGATAAACTGGATCATAAGGTCAGCAAGGACTGAAAAACAAAAAGACAAGAAAGAGACTGTTTGCAACAGCTGATAAATGATTCACAGATAGACAAACTCAGAATTATGAGAGCACAGGAGAAAATGGAGGACAGAACAAGAGGCTTAAAGGACATGTTCAATGAAATTAGGGAAGAATATTTCCCAAATCTAGAAAAGGAAATGGACATTAGGCTGCTGCAGGGATATAGAATAACATGAGAACCTGCCCATGACACATTGTAATTAAAATTCTAGAGACTCAACACAAACAGACAAGACTAAAAGCTGTAAGACCAAAACAGAGGGTAACTTACAAAGACACATCTATCAGAATAACTTCAGACTTCTCAACACAAACCCTAAAGGCCAAGAGATCATGAAGTGACATCATACAAGTGCTAAGGGAATATAAATGCCAAACCGGACCGCAAAATTTTATTTAAAGGTTGACCATTCTCACCAAGGTGAGGTCAAAGACTTTTTCTAAAGAAAAAATCCCAAGACTGAAGTTTAAATTCATGTTTATATTTAACATTATAAACTGTAACTGACTTGGTTCTGTCAAAATATAAATTTTTTTCTAATTGACCAGTAGAATTTATCAACATAGAATCTGTGATACTCAAAATAAGTTAGTTGGGAACTCAACAGAACATGATCTGTTGCAAATATAGCATATATCTTTGATATGGTAATTTAATATACCAAATATATGTGTCCACATGCATATTTGTGCAAGAATAGATACAAAATTTGCACCAGCCTCACTGAATTAATTCAATTCAAAATGAAATAATACATTTTCCAATAGATGTAATACATACTAATGTTTTGAAACTATGTTTCCCCCTCCCCCAACTTCCTTCCAACTCCTGATACGTGTAGAAGTCTCTTCGTTGCCTCATTGTCTGTTTGTCCTCACACTAGACTGTGAGCTCCAGGAGGGCGGAGCCCTGATCCTTCCTCCAGCCCCTAGAACGTGGTGTACAGCTGGTGTCCAATAGGAATGAATGTAAACTACATATATATTTAACCAATAAAGACAAATCTCTAAATGCCAATTCTAACACTGACAGTGAGCACCTGCAGGTATGCTAACCCTCATGATGTCCTTACTTAACACCTGACTCTTCCTGTCCTCTTGCAATTAGACAGTGTCATAGAATTGATCAGCCACTTGCTGCTGTAGGATGTGGGCCATCGTGCACCATGGCCCACATCTGCATCTGTCCCAGCTGGCTTTTCCCGTAAGGTGGAGTCGCACAAATGGAGGGTGTAAGAATTAATTATAGAGGTAGCAGGTAGGGTGGCCTCATTCCAACGTCCCTCTGAACTGCTGTGTGAGATGCTCCAGCTTCTCAGCTTCCGCCTGGAGGTGCCCCAGGGCTGCAGGGCTTGGGCGCTTGAGCACCGCATTCTTAGTGTCCTGTGCCAGGTCCTTGAGCAGTCCACAAAGGTGACTGCTGCTGCAGAGGATCTCGTTGCGCACGTCCTTGTCCTGCATCTCCTTGCACAGCGTGTCCACCAGCTTCTGCCCCACCGTGATGACCAGCTTGCTCTGCGTGATGAAGGCTTCCGGGGGCTGGCTGTTGCTGAGGGTGCTGTGGAATCCGCTGATGGCTTTGAGGAGTGCCCCAAAGTACAGCCGGCAGTGCTGAGGAAGGTGGACCTTCTGGGGGCACTGCCCACTTGATGGCAGGGTTAGTGATCCAGGATTCTAGAGAAGAGGAAGAACCAAATGGATAAGAGGTAGATGGGTTAGCAGGCTGCGGTTGGCCTCCTTTCCCTGTTTTTGCTCAACTTAGAAGACTCTTTATAAGAAAAAACAGTTTCATTTGAAAACTCCAATGCTGCAACGTTTCTCTAACAATTTAATATTTTCAAAGCAATGGTACATATCAAACTTTGTATATAATCCTTTATATTGTAATATGTACACACACACACACACACACACACACGCACACACAAAGTTATACTCATCCATCTCAGTAAAACATAAGAAACCTCTTCTGAGAAATGCATTGATGATGACTAAATTTGTAACTTTCAAAAATGCAAGAATGGTGTTGGGGCTCAGCTCGGCGATAGTGTACTTAGACTGTGCAAGGTCCTGGGTTCAATCCCCAGGCAGGGGGAAAAAACCCCTTGAAAGTGAGATTTTTACTCAAAGAATATTCCTGCAAACAATAAGTTTTAGACATGTTTAAAAATCTTTTCTCATCCCAGTATCAGAAGTATACCTGAACATCAGTTTCAGAAAATAATCAAATACATTGACCTATCTGCCTTAGTACTAAAATACTTATTGCTTATTTGTCAATAAGTTTCACCAAGTGTTACTTCAATCAATTTTACTTTCTGAAACATGAATGAGTGGCTCCTCAGAGCCAATATTAGCACCCAAACCCATGCTAGCCCTCCAGGGAGCTCAGGGAGCCTCTTTGTTACTTTACCGAGGAGAGCACTGGGCCTTGGGGAGGCTTCCCAGACTCTTCAGTTAGCAAGCTAACATCACTGGCTAAGACCGGAGCGCTCTTTTCTTCAGTCACACCCTCTTGATGATCTGGGACAACACTCAGACAGACGGGACACACGGGTGTGGAAGGGTGGTTTTTCAGAAGCTGTATTCCTGGGCGAGGAAGGGAAGCCAGATGAACAGGAGGGAGTCACTTCTTAGAGAAATCTATGCCTTATTAGAATTTTTTATTTGGTCCAGCTCCTCAGAGGACTCAGACAAGAGGATTTCAAGTTTGAGGCCAGCCTGGGCAACTTATGGAGACCCTGTCTCCAAAAAAAACAGAGTAACACAAACATATGGGCGGGGGCCACCAGTTGTGGAGTGCTTGCCCAACATTCATGGGGCCCAGGGCTCAACCTCAGGGAAAAAAAAAATTCTAATTAGAAAATAAAAACAGAACTTAATTTTTAGTACAAAGTGAAGAAGAGGTTGGGGATGAGGTGGATTGAGATGGACTTTGTGAACACTTCCCTGAACAGAAAAATAGAAAATATGTCTGTGGACAGGTGAGTTCAAAGTTCCAGGTAGTATGAAGGAGGTTTGGTTGTTACCTGGCAGCTTCCATTCTCCATTACCTAAAGCCTGTCTTCTACCCCCTAGTCCCACCAGCCGGCTGCAGTCAGTGCTGCGAGATGTCCCATGGGCCTCTGCTCTCGCCATCCCCCCTTCATAAGCCATCACTCAGGCATGGGCCCTGCTCTCTGACTTATGGGTCCAGGACACACTCATCCAGGGTCCCCTTTTACTTTGAATTAAATTTAACCTCCTTTCCAAGCCTAAGAAGCCAGCACCATCCAAGCCCAGAGACCAGGCAAGACCCTTCCTGGCCCTTGGTCACCTCTCCTCACCTCCACCTTCCCAGTTCTGCCTGTCCCCCCCTCCCCCAGCAGCTCTCCCACAGCACGCCTTCTCCAGCTCTGCCCCTCGCCCCTCCTCCCCCAGGCTTCTGGCCCATATTGTTCTCATAGTGGCTTCCTGGCTCAATGTGCCAGCAGAAGGCCAAGGGACTTTCCTGAGTGTGGCATTTCAGATGGAAGAAGGTCACTTCAAAACTGCCTGTTGTTTCTTAGAAAATATAGGTTTCAGGTAGCCGTGAGTTGAGGAACATGGCCACCAATCTTGGTTTTGAGAGGCATAGGGAGGCAGAAGAAACTGCCGTTCAGGAAGTAATGGTACAAGTGCAATTTTGTCAGGAGGCCTCATCCCTTCCCCTTGAAATACCACTGTCCCCTCTTAGGATTTAAACGGAAATCAAATATGTTCTTAGGTGCTTTTTTGAAAAATCAAGCGTACATACTAAGGAAGGTGAAGTAAAAAGTAAAACAAAGCTTAGGACAGTGGTCACCCTGGAGGAAGTGACAGGAAGAAGGCGCAGGCTGGAGAATGGGGCTGGGGTTTATTCTCTCTCTCTCTCTCTCTCTCTCTCTCTCTCTCTCTCTCTCTCTCTCTCTCTCTCTCTCTCTCTCTCTCTCTCTCTCTCTCTCTCTCTCTCTCTCTCTCTCTGTGTGTGTGTGTGTGTGTGTGTGTGTGTGTGTGGTGCTGGGGAATAAATCCAGGGCCTTAAACATGTTTGGCAAATGCCCTATCACAGATCTACACCCCCAACTTGTTCCATTTTTTTATTTTGAGCCAGAATCCTCATCTGAGAGGGCTGGTGTGACATTTTCACTTTCCTGAGTCCAGTGAGCTTTTAAGATTAAATCCAACAGCAGAGAACTGAGAGCTACTCAACATCACCTGTCCTTCTTGGTTTCAGGTACATGTCCCTTCCCCAAACCAGCAGGCTTTTGCTGAAGGATCCTACAGATGGCACTGGCCCAGTGCTTGAGTTCTCCAAGGCACAGATTTTCATCATGCAACCTCCCAGACTGCACCCATCTACAGTGGCTCCCCAGTGCCCTTCAAATGAAGACCAAACTCTACCCAGGCCTTCAATGCCTGTGAGACTCTGATCCTGCCCCCACTCCCCACTCCACGCCCCCCACAAGCACTACCCTCAGGGGGTTTGATCCTTCACACGTGCTGTTTCCTCCATCCCAAAACAGGCAGCAGCTTTTTTTCCAGTGGAATCCCACACATCCTTCTAGACTCATGGTAAAGTCACTTCCTTAGAAGAAGAGATTCCCTGAGAGCCTCAGTGTCTTTCCATGCCCAGACTCATCACATCTCTATAGAATCCATTCAGTGGGCAGCAGACATTCAGCATCTTTCTTCCACTGGAACAAGAGCATCAGTGTCCATCTCTTGTTCTCAGCTGCATCCCGGTGTCCGGCCCCTAGGGGGGGTTTATCAGCCTCTTGTGGAACTGACGAGTGGACAGAGCTGAGAGGTGCGATACTCCAAGTTTCAAGTCCATCTTATGCAAAAATCCACAGTGCTGAGCCGAGAGCCCCGGTTTCTGCTGAGAGGGGGGAGAGAGGAAGCTTCCTTGACCTTCTGCCCCACCCCTTGGGTGATCATCAATAAGAATGACCACTGAGATGTCCGGAAGGTGAGCTTCAAGGCCTCAGTCGTCTGTACTCTCAGTCACTGTCATGGAATGTGATGTTAGTGGCTCCACGTGGACATGGATTCTTAGCGTGGAGAATTCAGCAGGAATGAATCACAGAGGAGAGGAGAGTTTGTTTCAGGATCTTGCAAAGAGGATTGATTAAAGGTCTGCACTGTGTGAAGTTGCGTGCTACTTTGTACATTTTTTTTTCGGTTGAAGAGGCAAATGATTTCTGATCCATAGGGAAAGATAATCTGAAAGGTTATATTTCATTACTCTGTAAGACCTTGGTTTTATAATGAGCTCTATAATCATATCCTAATACTCCTTAATTAAATTGCATAACGATATCTAACTCCTCAATGATTTTTGATCTGGTTTTAATATCTTCAGGGTTCCTTCACTAATTAATTGGTTAAAATCTTTAACATGAGTTATTTTTAAAGATGTAGAATAGATACAATTGTACCTTCTTGAATTATCCTTTAGGGATAGGGATGTAGCTCAGTGGTAGTGCACTTGCTTAGCATGTGCAAGGCCCTGGGTTCTATTTCCAGCACTACAAAAATTTAAAAATAATAAAAAATAAAGACACAATCTCCAACCAGTCACCCCAATTTTTTTATGAACGCATTGGAACAGTCCAAAAGAAGAGAGGCAGGTGAAATAAAAAGGTGCTGAAAGGTGCCTGCAGCCATGTAGCAGTAGGACACTGGTGTCTGTTACCAGCACAGCTAGTGCACACACGCAGCTGCACTACAAAGTCAGGGCCGAGCTTCCTGAGGTGTTGGAGCACGGCAAAAGACACAAACTTCCCCCATGAAGGATGAGCTCTTTTGGTCACCCGGGGGCACCCCTGTCCAAGGTGGACAGTAATGGTCTTACTCTTCAGATATGGTTTCCTTCCTGCAACGTCTTAGGAATGAGAGTCCCCGCGAACGCACACCCTCAACATCCTGGCCCTGAACAATCATAAGGCATTTTAATTTTAGTATAAACAGCAGATACTGTTTCTTGACACCCCAAGCAACTCATAGTGTATCAGAATTTTCATCGCAGAGACTATCTGATATTGCTAGGTAGGAATGAAGTGTATGTGGAAGTTCTTGGGGTGATCTTCATGTGTGAAAGAGGGAAAACAGTCAAATATATTGAGCGGAAGGCTAGTTTGTGTTGGGTGCACTGATATGTTATGAATTCTCAGAAGCCTCCGACTGAGAATTTCCTATCTCCATTTTACAGACAAGGAAACAGGATCAGAAAGACCTAATGGCATGCTCACGGCCACTTGGACACTAACTAGTCTGTTACATCCATTCTTCATGCCTCTTACTACTCTCCAGTCCCCCATCAGGATATTTTAGGCACACAAACCTTATCACGTCGGTCTCTTGTTTAAATACCTCTAACTGCTTTGAGCCACACTTAGAACAGAACTTAACTTCCCTAGCATAGTTTCACAGGCCTGCACGGCCCAGGCTGGCCTAGAATCCTGGCAAGCTGCCTGCCTCAGCTTGACACCGCTGGGATTACAGATATACAGCACGATGCCAGGCTTACATGGTGCTGGGAAATCCAACCCAAGACCTGAGCTTGCCAGGCAAGCCCTAGAACCACAGAGCTGTGCTCCCAGCCCTTTGATTTTTAAAATAGGTATAATTTAATAATTTTTTGCATTTTCAAAAGTCATTATTATTATTATTTACATATGGCATCCCTTTTCCCTTCCTACATCCTCAACTCTGCCACCATGCCCCCTTTCCCACTCCGCAAACTCTATCTTCTTACTTTCTTTTACTATTTTATGGATTGATTTCTTGTATTAAAGAATTTATACAATTTTTTCCAAATCTGATTCATTTTCCTAAGCATAATTGTTTCAAGGTGTATACATTTTCCTAAAAATAGTTCGAATTTGTCTTTCTTCATTGCAGAGTAGTATTCCATTGTGTACATATGTGTCACATCTTCTTAATCCACTCATCAGTCAATGGACATATTGGCTTCTTCCAAGATTTGGCTCTTATAAATCATGCCACTATGAACATGGGTGTGTGTGTAATTCTTGTATGGTGACTTCTCTTTGGGGAGATACCTAGAAGAGGTATAGCTGGGTCAAATGGCATATTTATTTTCACTTATTTTTCTCTCTCTCTCTCTCTCTCTCTCTCTCTCTCTCTCTCTCTCTCTCTCTCTGTGTGTGTGTGTGTGTATGTAAGTAATCTCCATACTGCCTTTCATAGCGGTTGTACCAATTTACACTTCTATTGGTAATGAAAGAAATTTCTTTTTTCCCCACAGTTCATCAGCGTGTGTTGTTTTTGAGATTAATACCAATCACTAGCAGTTGAGATAAATAAAACCTCAGTATTGCTTTGACTTGCATATCTCTGGCGGCTAAAGATGCTGAATGCTTTGGGAGGTATTTATCGATCACTCAAAAATCTCCCAGGAACTGTTTATTCGTGTCAGATCCCTATATTTTGATTGGGTTCTTTATTTTGGAGGGTGGAATTTTTTTTTAGTTCTTTGTACATTTTTTTTTTTTTTTTTTGGTAATGTCCTTTATCTGAGGAGCAGGTGGAAAAAATTTCCCATCCTTTCTGGGCCCTCTTCTCTCTGTCCAAAGCAGAAATTTTTCAACTTGACATAGTCTTATTTGTTGATTCATGGTGTTATCTCATGTGCTTAGGATTTTTCATTGAGAAAGTCCGTGTCTACACCTCTATCCTCAAGTGTTTTGCCTATTAGTCTCTCCGACAAGTTCAGTGTTTCCATTTTAATATTTAAGTTTTTTAATCCATTTTGATTTGATTTTGGTGCATGGTGAAAGATGTGGGTCTGGTTTCATTCTCTGTATGTGACTAGCCAGTTTTCTCAGCACCATTTGTTAAAGAGGCTGTCTTTACTCCAGTGCATGTCTTTAACCCCTTTATCAAAGATCAGATGGCTGATGTCTCTCTGTATCTTCCATTTTGTTATGTTGACCATCAGTCGTTTTCTTGCTAATACCATGTGGTTTTTATCACTATTGCTTTGTAATTTAAGTTGATATCTGATATTGTGATACCTCTTGCTTTTGTTTTGTTGCTTAGGATTGTTTTGGCTATTCGATGTCTCTAATGGTTTCATATACATTTTCAGATCTTTTTTTCTAGTTCGGTGAAAAATGCTGTTGGTATCTAGATTGGGATTGCATTAAATCTGTATATCAGTTTAGGCAGTATAGCCATTTGACAATGTTACTTCTGCCTATCCAGGAAGAAGAAATGTTTTTCCACTTTCTAAAATCCTCATTGATTTCTTGTTTCAGAGTACTATAGTGTCCGTATAGAGATTGTTCTCTTGCTTATTTAGGTTAATTCCTAGGTATTTAATTTTCTTCGAGGTAACTGTGAATAGAATTATTTTTCTAATCTATTTCTTTGTGTTTTCATTATTGCTGTAGAGAATTCTACAGATTTTTGATGATTGATTTTATATTATACAATTTGGCTGAAATTATTTTCTGGTTTAAGAGTCTTCTGGTGGAATTTTTGGGTTCCTCTATGTCATTTGCAAATAAAGGAAGTTTGCCTTCTCCCTTTCCTATGCATATTCCCTTTATTCCACACTCTTGTCTGACTGCTCCAGCTAAGGTTTCCAGTACTATGTGGAATAGAAGCGGTAAGAGTGAATATCCTTGTCTTGTTCCAGATTTTAAGGGAAATGCTTTTAGTTTTTCCTCACTTAGGATGATGTTGGCTATAGGAGTATCATAAACTGATTTTAGTAGCTTGAGGAAGGATCCTTCTACACTTATTTTCATCAGAGTTTTGATCAGGAAGGAACGTTGAATTTTGCCAAAGGCTTGTTCTGAAGCTTTTGAGATGATCACATGATTTTTGACCTTGCTTTTGTTGAGGTGGTGCATTACACTAATTGATTTGTTTAAATTAAACCATCCTTGCATCTCCTGAGTGAAGACAACTTGATCATGGTGTGTGATCTTTTTAATAATTAGTTGCACTCTGTTTGTAAGTATCTTATTGAGGATTTTTGCATCTATACTCCTTAGGGAAATTGGCCTGCAGTTTTCTTTCGTTGTTGGGTCTTTCTCTGGTTAAGGGATCAAGATGATACCTGCTTCCAGGAAGGAGTTGGACAGTGTTCCCTGTCTTTCAATTTCATGGAAGAGCTTAAGGAGCATTGGTGCTAACTCTTCCCTGAAGTTCTTATAAAAATTCTACAATGAACCCATCAGCTCCAGAGCTTTTCTTTGCTGGTAGACCCTTTATTGATGCCCCAATTTTATCTATTCAAGGTTTTTACATCTTCTTGGTTTGGTTTTGGTATATCATATGTGTTAATGAATATATATCCATTTCTTCTGTGGTCTTTAACTTATTGGAATATTGGTTTTCAAAATAGTTTCTTATACTCCTCTGGGTTTCAACAATGTCTGTTCTGATTTCAACTTTTTCATTTCTAGTTGCATTGCTGCGGACTTTTTCTTTCCTACTTTTGGTGAGTTTGGCTAGAAGCTTATCAGTCTTATTTATCCTTTAAAAGAACCCACTCTCCACTCTGATTTATTGAAATTTTGCATTTTTGTTATTTTAATTTCATTGATCTCCACTCTGGTTCTTATTTTTTTCCTTCTACTGCCTTTGGATTTGGTTTACTCTTGCTCCTTTAGAAATTTGAGCTGTATCATTCAATTGTTTATTTAAGGTTGCTCTGTTTTTTTCATTTGTGCATTTATAACAATAAATTTCCCTCTTTCCACTGCTTTCATTGTGTCCAAGGGATTCGGATATGATGTTCTCCCATTGTTACTTGATTTTAGGAGGTTCTTCATTTCTTTTTTGGTTTCCTCTGTGATCCATTGCCTCTTTGATGATGTATTATTTCCACTCCTTGCATTTGTTTAGTTTCTGTAGTGTCTTTGGCTGTTGATTTCTAGTTTTATTTCACTATGATCTTAAAGTATGCAGCCAATGATTTCAACTCCTTTGTATTTATTAAAGCGTGTCTATGTTCAAGTATATGACCTAGTTTAGAAAAAGTCCCTGTGATCCTGAGGTGGGGGAAAATGTATTCTATTGACATTAGACAGAATAATCTGCAGATACCTGTAAAGTCTATTTGCTCTATGGTGTCATTTACCCTGATATTTCTTAGTTAAATTTTTTTGCCTGATTGACATGTCTGTTTGTGACAGTGGACTCTCCTAGTACAATTGTATTGTATTAGCCTAATTGGCTCTTTATGTATAGTACTCTCTTTTTTAAGTAATTGGGTGTACCTCTATTGGGTGCACTTATGTTTTTAATTGAGAGCTTGTCCTGTTGGATTGTTCCTTGTACCAGAATACAGTGTCCATCTCTCTCTTTACTGATCTGTTTAAGCCTGAAGTGTGTGGTGTCTGACAATAATATGGCTACTACCACTTGTCTTGGGGCTCCAGTAGCAAGTAGTATTAATTTCTATCCCTTTACCTTTAGTCTGTATGCTTGCTTGTGGGTGAATATGTCATTTGTGACGACAAAAATGCTTGGGTTTTGTTTTTTTTCACTCTGTTAGTCTGTGTCTTTTGATTGGTGTATTAGTTTGGGTTCCTTTCAAAAGAAAGAATTTACAGATCTTAACACAAAAGGGTCTATAGGAAGGATTACAAGTCCAATGATAGAGGTGGTCCAAGATGGCTGCTCAGCCAAGCAGTAGATCTCCCCTCCGGGACTGCAGAACAGCCGGTGAGGTGAGAATCTGCTGTAGATCTCAGGTGAAGATTGGCAACTGTAGATCAGCAGCGACAGAAGCGCAGCAACAGACAGGCACAAGTCGAGGCTGGAGCGAATCTGTGCTGACGACCTGCTGCGTCTGTAGACAATCGCGAAGGCAAGAGCTTTCGCAGAGGAAGAGAGGGGCAATTGTCCCTCTTCCTCCCTTTTATACTGTTGGAGTTCCAGTTGGCCCTCCCACATCTGGTTGGATGCTCTTCTCTCATTGGCCAGCCCACAAACGACTCCCACTCTAATCCCGACAAGTTCTTAAGCCCCATTCTAGGGTGGTTGACAAATCCTAATACTACTGGAGGTGTGGGTCCTAATTTCATCAAGTTGACGTAATCCCATCAACGGACACAATTGCTGAGTTCAGACCATTAACACTGAGAGTAATTATTGTGAGATTTTTACTGAATCCTGTCATTTTTCTGTTGTTCTTGTGTTGGTTCTCTCCTTTTTCTTTTTTTGCTACACTTTCTCTTTAAAAGTTGGCTCTCTTCTGTGATATTTGGTTATGTTCTTCATTCTTCCTTCCTTCCTTCCTTCCTTCTTTTTTTCTTTCTGTATTTCTGTTTTCCTTTCTCTGTTTCTCTCTGTCTTTCTCTCTTTATTTTTCTTTCTTTCAGATTTCTTCAAGTATTTTCTGCAGTGCTGAACTAGTAGTCACCAATTTCTTTAGAGTTTCTTGGTCATGAAAATTTTTTACTTCTCCCTCAATTTTCAGGAATAATTTTGCTGGATATAACAACATGGGTTGACACTTGCCATCTTTTAAATCTTGAAGGACTTTGCTCCAGACTCTCCTGGCCTTTAAGGTTTGCATTGAGAAATCTGCAGTAATTCAAGTGGGTGTGCCTTGACAGAGTAACATCTGCTATTCTCTTACTGCTTATACTGTTTTCTCTTTGTGTTTAATTTCTAAAGTTTTGATTATGATGTGTTGTGGCAATGTAACCCGCGTGAACGTCTCACCAGCAAGAACGCACGCGGGCACCAGGATCCTTCTGCAGCAATCATTTATTATAACATTGATGAGAGGAAGACCACAAGCCCCAAAATGGCACGGTTTATATATCCTTTAGGTTACATCTGGGTGGGGTGTTGGTTCCTGATTTGCAAAGGCCATTCAGGCCATATGATGAGTCCGAATGACGTGACTCCGGGGCTGGTCTTTAGCCTAGGCGCCTATGTAGTGGCAATTGTTTGCTAATCAGCCGGCTGGATGCCGGCGCCATCTTGTAATGGCGTTTGCAGGCTCTCTACATCTCCCCCTTTTTGTTTTACTAAGACACAGCGGCCAAAGGTAGAGGTCTGATCCCTGGTACAGATGGCACATGTACAAAGGCACAGTCTTTGAGCCTTCGCTCATTGACCGTCCCGACCCGGCCAGTGTCCTTTTTTCCCAGAGGAGGGCACTATTCAGACACAACCCTCATGCAATCAGACATGCCTTTCAGAGAGCCTTTACCTAAGGCATTCTCTGTGCAGTACCTTGTCTGACAGACCGAGTGTGATAGGTATGCTGTAAACGGGCGTGATACCTTTC